>JBBBDQ010000243.1:567500-620000 GCA_037127315.1 Ascarosepion bandense
ACAAACCTTGTGCAACCCTAAATCGTTCACTTCATTTTTTTATTTCTCGCCTCGATAAGAAAAGACACGATTCCGATTTTTGAAATCTTTTCTCATCATGCTTTCATTTGTTTAAATGGCCTACTAATTGGCAATAAGTCTTATTATTAGTTTTATCGATACTTTTATTTTTGTAACTATGTTTATTATATACGAGTGAGCCCGTGCCGTCAAAAATGGCGGCATGATATTTATATCGATATGCCGTCTAAAATGATGGCAAAATATATATTGATATACCTGCAAATTGAATACCTTACAATAAAACATAAGAAAAAATAGTACACCTCCCACCAGAGCGTGACAGGAAGAATACACACACACACACACACACATATATATATATATATATATATATATACATACATAAATACATACATACAACGGACTTTATTATAAGAGAGGGGATATATATATATATAATGTGTATAATGATAATGTATACGCGAAAAAGTCTGCCTTATTCTACCGAACGCCCATAGCCCATTCGGTCGGGTTTCAATCCTGGGTTAAAAGCAATCGGAGTCTAACCGTATTGATGAGCTGTAATACAGCGAAACAGATCTGTCTGCGGATGAGTATATATATATATATATATATATATATATATATATATATATAGTGACATTAATTAATAAATATGTATATGAGGGTGCTCATATGAATAGTATTATTATTCGGGTGTTAATCAAACAGTGGTCAATATATGAACAGATCTATAATATATATATTAATAAATATATATATATATATTGTCTTACGTCTATGGCACGACTCAGAGTTTCATGCGTTATGCAATCGTCAGGTGCCTATTTCAAACTGACAGTTGAATAGATTTGAATCTAAATTCACTCAATGTTCATGGGAATTAAATCTAAGTTACTGCCTTTTTAATAACAAAATTCAAAATTTAAGATTACATGTAGATAAAAATGTATATTTAAATTCAAAATTAAAATATAGTTAAAAAATAAAAATATTAAAAATATTAAAACGCAGGGAGAAAAAATCAAAGTGACGTAAATCATAAAATATAAAAATATAAAAATTTAAATATTATATGAAGATAAAGAATAAAAATTTTAAATAAAATTAAAAATTAAAAAATAAAATTAAATATTAAATTTAAAAATCTAAAATATGCAATGCGGGGAGCAGAAAGTAAAGGGGCACAATTCATAATTATTAAAAGTAATATTCGCAGAAGAAAGAAAGAAAGAAAGAAAGAAAGAAGGGAAGAAAGAAAGAAAGAAAGAAGGGAAGAAAGAAAGAAAGAAAGAAGGAAAGAAAGAAAGAAGGGAAGAAAGAAAGAAAGAAAGAAGGGAAGAAAGAAAGAAAGAAAGAAAGAAAGAAAGAAAGAAGGGAAAAAGGGACAAACGTATAGAGGAATCTATATCAATCTGGGTCTAAGAATTTAGTGAGTATTTTATTTTTTCTGTGGCAAAATATTGGAGTAGATAGACTAAACTATCGCCCGGTTCACACTCCACCCACATCTATTGAACAGGTGAAGAGGCTCATCCCTTGTTTCCTGTTTAGGATGCGGTTTCCGGTTTTCTCTTTTCCATTCTTTTTACCCTTACGTAGCCCCCTGCGCATCAGTGGCGTTATCGCCTTGCTTGGGGTGATATGATTAAAAAAAAAAATAAGTTACATCTATTTTTTTCTCCCTTATAACATTAAGAATTAGCGACGATATTCCAGCTAATAATTGGGTTCTTCTTATTGTTTTTTTAAATTTTCAATAATATATGGATAAAGCAGTATTTTTGTTGTATTTAATTTACTGTTGTTTAAAGACAACATGGGATTGTTGGATCTTATCTTCCTCCTGTTAGAAGTGCTTCTAATGTAAAATTTAACATCATTACTATCAGAATAAATTCGAGCTCTACAAACAATACTTTCGGATATACATTGGCCATTCAATGGGCTGGTTTTATGTTTCAGCAGTTGCAATTATTTTTAGAAGGATCATCGTTGTTAATAATAGGGTGACGGATGCTGTTTATGTGGGCTAAGTATTTATTTAATATCTTATGTTGTGAAATATATTTATCTACGTTTTTAACACAACTATGACTGACTTTAACATTGTTTTTATTGAAGATTTGTGTATGATAGAAAAAATGTTTGTGAATTAAGTTTAGGAAGAGTTTATCAATGTTAATTCGGACGTTACGACTGAGGAGTAAGTTAAACCAAATAAAGTTACGTTTACGTGATTTCTGCTTATTTCTGCCTATCGGCGTGTGCGTCGTGGTGCAGTGGATATCGGCTCGGAACGAGAAGCCGGGGAGCCGATTTCTAATTCCAGTTGAATCCATTCTATTCACTTACGCGCAAATATCCTTGGGAAAGGTACTAACCCGTCTCTTCCTTCCAGTTATGGGTTAAATAACAGGACAGATTGGGTTCTGTAGCCTTGGTCGGCAACCAGTCTACCGCAGAAAGCAATGGCAACCTACTTCGGGATAATCTTCTGCCCAGTCAGTCATGTCTCTTTCGAGACATGATCGCCCAAGCGTGTATCACGTATGGCACTTAACTGACTGATTCTAAACTAGTGTTTAGTTTACGTTTTTTAAGCATTAATGTATTTAATTTTAATTTTATTTAAAACAAGAGAGAGAGAGAGAAAGAAAGAGAGAGTAAAAAAAATAGAAAGAGGATAAAAGAATGAGAAAAAGAAAGCGTGAGAAAAATACAGAGAAAGAAAGAAAGAAAGAAAGAGAGGGTGAGAGATGCAAAACAATAAAAAGAACATTCTCATTCCTTCTCTTTCTCTCTCTCTCTCTCTCTCTCTCTCTCTCTCTCTTTCTTTCTTTCTTTTGTTCTGTTTCCCTTCGTTTTTTTTTTTCGTGCTCCCTATGTCATTTTCCAAAGAGATTTTTATTTCATATCAATTAATAAAAGCTCAAAGAGAAATTCCTCAAAATCTGCCTGGAACACGGCAGCTGCGTTTCTCTCCTGTTGTCATTGCCCTGACCGAACTCGTGTAAATAATACGATTACCTAGAGACATAAAAATCTAAAAATGTTAGGTCAATACATCTCATTTCTTTCTCTCTATCATTCTCTTTAAAATGAGATTTATTTTGATTTTCGTGAATAACTTGAAAGCAGATTTTTTTTTTTTTTTGGCAATATGATGAGAGGTTACTGAAAAGTTCTCAGTCCAGTCAACTTCGAAAAATGTAAACAAGTAATGAAAAATCAGAATATTTTGGTTTTTGGTACCTCCTAGTTTGGGTTGAAAATGTTTCAGCACTGTCTGACATATTGCAGTTATGTCGGGGATCCGTTTATTACTTTTAAAATATTGGGAGTAGATTGTTTTAGTTCCACGTGTCATGCCTTTACTAAAATATTCAAGAAAAGGCATGACACTAAATAATCTCCGTGTATTAAATAAAAAGTTCAGTTCGAAATTCCAACGTATAGCTCTTGAAGAAGGCCGGGGCGTACAATGGCCGAAACATCGTGAATATGACAATAGAGATGAGGTGAAAAGTCTGAACAATGTAAATAGTGACAATACATAATCTCAGAAATATAAACAGATCAGAATTTTTTTGTTTTGAGAGTTTGAGATTTGTTTAACGGCATATCAACACCTCTGTAGGTTATTTAATGCCAAAAATGTGGGTGTTTAAGGTATGTTCGGTTATAGTGAGAAAGTTGATTTAGTCAGATTTTGATGATTTTTTTTATTTTAGAAAACTGAAGATGTCTTCTAGTTTTGTATTCAAAAATGTATTGCTGGTAAAAAGTTTTTCCTTCAAAAATTTATTATGACAATAATTTTCTTTCTTCAAAATGTATTGCTGGTAATATTTTTCCTTAAAAAATGTCTTGTTGGAAATATTTCTCTTTCAAAAATGTCTTGGTAATATTTTTCTTTCAAAAATATATTTTTTTCTATAAAAATCTACTTTTATGCTTTCATAGTGTTTTGAAACCAGTTTGGAGTTAACTATTTGCCCATAGCTGGGACCCTAACAGGTGCTACCACCCCGAGTTGGAGTGGACCTGGAAACAACAGAAATTAAGTGGTGGTTCCATGCTCCTCACAACCTCCTAATCAGAGGCCTTGCTGCTGGATGCAGTTTACCGTCATACACAGGACCCCCATTTGATTTAAATAAATTCTTTGTCGGATCGAAACCGTTTCAGCTGGTATATTGTAATGAGATGGTAATATTAGTCGTTGCCTTGTAAAGAAGCAGTCAGCATTTATTGACCTGTTCAAACTTATAAAATCTTTCTTTCAAAACAATTTTTCAATTTTTTTTTTGTTTTTTTTTTTCCAAGTTCACCAGCTGTTCAGTTTATTACTTCTTAATGTAGATTTGCGACCACTTCATGTTGAAACACCGGTTCCCGTACGATCATCGATGTTAAGTAACATCAATCCTGGTCAGTATTTAGATGGATGACAACTTGGGAATACCATGTACCGTAAGTTTGGATGTGCGGTTGGTGTAATGGATAATAGCTCGGAATTGGTAATATGAGATCCGAGTTCCAATACCAGTTGTATTCATTATATTATATGCGCAAATACCCTTGGAAAAGGAATAAATCCACCTCTTTTCCCTATCTATGGATTAATTAGTAAAACTTGTCACTAAAACAATTATTGTCTCAAAAGCAAAATTCCGGACGAAATGGTTCGATTACGGCATTAAATAGCCCATAGAGGTTGATATACTGCTAAAACAAACCTGAGCTCCCACTTTATGTCTAGGAGAGTTTTATACGACAAGTGAATGCTAAAAGGCTTGGTCCACATGCGCATATCTAACTAAATAGCCAAATATCAGATTTTTTTTCTTAAGTCCACTCTTCTCTCCATGCAAGGCGATAATGCCACTAAGACACCAGTGGTGACTGGGAGTGAAAGGATTAAAAGACTTTAGTGAGAAGAAAATACAATAGAAATACAGATCTCGAGAAGACAAAAGACAGCGATTGACATTGCAATTAAATTTCTGAATATTGTAGGTGGCAAGGAAACCAAAACACGAAGAGTCCGAAAAAAGAAACTAAAGTTATTCAACAGTAAAACGATCAGACAAAGTAACAACTCTAGCAATAAACTTAAACTGGCAAAATTAAACCTTCTTGCTGGCAAAGAAACAGTGTGTGAATCGGACGTTTTTTTCCTTGACACCGTTACCATGTTAACTACCTTCACAGCTCAGCAATGTTTACTGTTTTAAAAAAGCGAAAATGCAAATTAACTGAAACAACTGCTTTAATTTTCTTCTTTCTTTTTTCAGCATTCGGTCAGTTTTAGACCCACTGGAGTGACAGAAAGTAATCTCTATTTTTTCATCAGACTAAGTCATTTTCAGCTGTGTGCAGTAATATGAGTCTATTTTCCGAGTGTAAGATGAAATTTGTTTGGCCTTGAAAAATATTGCGTCATCCGTGATTGCATCAGATTTTTATCACGTCCGGACACTATTGCCTCTACTGTCGATTAGTTGCACGAACACACTGGCAAGTCTTACAGAGTGATTGCAGATATTGTTGGTGTCAGCCTTTCAATTGTCAGTCGTGTCATAAAGACGAAGAAACAAATTGGAACTCTCAGTCCAAAACGTAAAGGAAAAAGCTGTTGGAAGAGAAAACAACGCCAAGAGACGACGTACACGTGAAAAGGGAAACTGTGAATGATTCTAGGAAGTTATTATTCGTTTTGTTTCAATTAGTTTGCACAAAGGTGTAATTTTGATAAAACATAAACCTATGAAACTGAACTTATACATTTTCATTGTTCGTGAGAATTGAAAACAGAAGTAATAAACACTATTTCTTTATTAGATTGTTTATCAGAAAGTAAATAAATAATACCGACGCCCGTGTTTATATCTTCTCCAGTCACTTCTCTATAATTCCATCAATAAAAATATTTAGTCTGATGAAGTCCTTTCTCGAGGATGAAACGCGTTACTCAGAATTTCCCAACTTTTCCAATTATATATGTATATATATATATATATATATATATATATATATATATACACGTCTGAATTTCGCAAGAGCATGAAACTTGAGTTCATCTTTGAGTGTTGACGTGAAGCATTTTTTTGTACTGTCTGCATAGTCTAGACATTAAAAACTTTAATTTACCGCGTAGCTAGATGTTTACCTTTTGGTCTTTCTTTTTTTCTTTCCTTATGCAGGATTTTTTCTTGTCTAATGTATTATTAGGCTGTCTGGCAAGTTGTCTCTTAGCCACATTAACGATTTTTTTTAGCTCACACACACACACACACACACACACACACACACACACACACACACACACATTATACAGAGTGCAATGGATAAATTGTCGTGATTTTATGTTTTGAATTTCAAGCATGCGTATTGTTTTGTTTTTTTTTTTTGTTTTTTTTTTTTTCGTTTGCACAGTATAGTAGGGTCATTTGGGCACCGTCTGTTAGAAAAGGACATCCATGACGCACTTAACTCCACCATGAATTTGGAAACGGCATACTATACTTTCGCATCGGAAGCTCCACTTCAAACATTTCAGAGCTGGGAGCGGTGGAAAGAATTCAAAAAGAGTTGGATGAGTCGAATAGTGATTACGAAGGTACGGCAGCTCAGAAAACTCATTTTGATCGTTCTGATAAGAAAAAAGTCCTAAATTTGTTGGTGAGTGATTCAGACTCGATACGGAGTTCCTTGTAGATGTAGTGCTGTCCTGAGTCAAGATAGTGGTTAGTAGAAGACCCTTATTACTCTGCATCATAAGCAGGAGAACCCAGTCAGAGTTACCAGACAATTTCTGTGACCACATCATCCCTTAATTTCTTGCCACATAACTCCCCAAACTGCAACCCTCTTGATTATTATGTGTGAGGCACAGTTGAGCGAGTAATCAACAAAACTCCTTTGAACACCAAATATGAACTTGAGGCAAGAATTATGGCAGCATTCATCAACTTAAACAAACAGGTCTTTCCGAAGTCGTCTCAAGGCTGTGGCTGAAGCCAATAAGAGATTTTATGGAATAGATTTATTCTTTAGTATTTCAAAAAAAATTCTGTATTGTTGGTAAATATATCTGTTAAATTGAGATACTGTTATTTTTATTTTTGTCAATTTAGACGAGAATTTATCCATCGCACCCTATATATATAATGTTCCAACAAATAAATATATATATATATATATATATATATATATATATATAAGAAAGAGATAAAGAGAGAATTAATACAAATATAAATTATGTCACTTAGTTGATTGTCGTTACCTTCACCATCCTGACTCGAGAGTTTTGTAGACCCTCCAGCAATCACTTAGTCGGAACAAAAGTTCTTAATTTTTTTATAAGGGAATTTTGAAAACAATATTTAGATGTTTATACATAGATTAACTCAATCATATGTTTGCCATTCTTTCCACTATCTTTCGCTGTCTTTGTGTTAGTTCCACGATTCAATCTTCCAAGAATTTGGCATTTTTCTGGTTAATGAATTATTCTTTTGCTGTTTGTTTTTACAGACTTCCAAAAATTGAAATTCTTCTCATTAAGAGAAATCTGTAGGGCTCGAAATCGGTGGTAATCCGAAGATGTACAGTCAGCTGAGTATGGTGGTTGTAGTAGGTCATCTCAACCGACTTCTTTCAGATTCGCCAACAGACGTGATTAAAATGGAAGACCCCGCTCTTTTGGTTGGTCAATTCTAAAGACATTTCATTGAATGCTACTTTTAATTAGTCCAGTAGGGAAGTGTAAATGTCTAAATTCAAGGTCTGATTTTCCGCAGGAAGATCATATTCCTTCCAATCCAAACATATACGATATACAGCATCGCCTATTTTGGTGGGGGAATGCTGGCCGGCTTTTGGAGTGGTCAACGGTGGCTCATTTCATTTTCCTCGGGACATTATTTCTTCCATGTTGTTGTAAACAACCCATTTTTCATTTTTTGTAATCTTTCTTTTATGAGTCGTTTTTGTTCTGTTTGAGTAAAGAATTGCAGATGCCAATGCTATCCATTACATTTTTCCGTTAAATCCTAAGCCGCCCAGATGGTATAGTGGGCCACATATCCAAGTGTTTTCAAATGCCTTACGACGCGCATACGAGATATTGGAATATATTTGCAATGTCCCGTGCCATGTAAATTGGATTAATTTTAATCAGTGTTCGAATTGGTCCGCACAAATGACTGCAGACCTTCTAGAACGTTCCAGATCAAAAAGAAGCAGACCAAAACACGATCATTATTCTCAGCTGTGGCACCATCTCAAAAAACAGCATATATATTTTGTGATATTTTTAGCGATTTTTTTCTGGAAATAAGAAATTATCAAATGACCAAATTGATCTCATTTTCCTCCGTCATAATTCATATATGTCATGACTTTCATTGAACGGAACTTTTTAACTTCCGACCAATTTGCACTACACCACATATTTATTTATTTTATTCAATTTTTGTCAAGTGAGTGACCGATTTGAAGCTTTCAAAATCTAACTTTATAGAGTTCATTGCCGATCATAAAAACTCACCTACTTCAGATGCAGGTAAATTTATTTAGTACCCACTTGACTTAGTGTGTTCCCGAAACAAATCGTGTGAAGGATCTATTTTGCCACATATTCATTCAATGTGTTCAGTATTTATTTTATGCTTCTGATAAATATTAAATATTATTAATATTTTCATGAAAAATTACACTTGATTTATTTTCTGAATAACAAGTTTTTTTTTTGTTTTTTGTTTTTTTTTGCTGCACCAACAGACAAGTAACGATAAAGCGTGTTTTCATCTAAATCTTAAACAATATATTTGCTGCATCATTTTTTTAATTTATTCAAAGGCCATTCAAAGGTCATTCAAACAAGATCCTCTTGTATCGGTAAAATTTATATATATATATATATATATATATATATATATATATATAAAAGTAAAAGAATAGAGAAAAGAAGCTCTTTGATTTCATCTGTTTTAAAAAGAAAATTCATATTTGATTGTACGAAAGAAAACAAACGGTTTTCTGTACAAGTTCGGCTCATTAATATTTATTACATATAAGTAAATAGATATGTATATACGTTATGAATTTAATTCATGTATGAAATAAAATCATTTGTTCAAAAGACACATAGCGTAAAACCTTATGAATTTTTGTTTCAGTCCATTAGTATGTGTTATGTATTCAATTTTTTTTATGAATAATATAGATTTTATTGCACTAAGTAAAAAACAAATTTGCAGATAATGACACTTCATTAAATGTGTTCATCATTAATGAGAATGAGTGACTGAATGTGTTCAATATCAGTAATGATTGACTGAATGTGTTCAGTAATAATAATGGGGACAATCTCCTTAAAAATGAAAGAAAAACTCAAAGAAATGAGCTTTTACAGAAGGGTGCTGAGGATACCATGGACAGAGCTTGTGAGTAATGACAAGGTTTTGGAGAGAAGGAAAGCGAAAAAGAAACTTACGGTTAACATAATTAGGAAACAGCTGAAGTTTCTGGAACACGTAATGTGGAAGGGGACTTGGAGTATCTGATACTCACAGGTCGGATAGAAGGAAAGAGAGACAAAGAAAAATAGCACGTGACATACTTGATGGGCTTGATGGGAGAAATAAGACAAAATGTATTAAGAGCTACAAGGGAGAGGAAGATGTGGAAGGCCATAATCGCATACATCCTGAAGGCACACGGCACATAAAAGAAGAAGACTTATTAAATATTCTCAGCATCAATAATGAAGATTTATTGAATTGTATAAACTTATACCCTGGCTTCGTTAACTATTAATTATCATTTATTCACATTTTTATACAGAATTATACTTAATTCTGTTTATTTTTTCAATTATGTTGTCATATAAGTAAGGAGAAAACGTTATTGTATTAAGATTTTTTCAAACAGTATATTTAACGTGTGTGTACATGTGTTTATCTGTGCCTGTGTGTGGTTAACTATAGCGAAAATTCTTTGGCAATATAAATTCTTTCATTCGCCGTGGCTAACAATAATTATTCAGGCTGATGACCGCAATTCTGTGGCACTCACAACATTCTTGGATGAATGGCATTCCTGTTCATTGCCTCAATTTCTTTAATTTCTTTTTGTCTTGTTTTCTTTTTTGTTTTTACTGCTGTATTATATAAGTAAGAAAGTGTGTAGAGATTGGCATTAGAACTTAATACGTCAACTGGATTGATACATTTTCGAAAGTCGTAGGTGCCAAATGAAAAGAATAGTATTCGTCTATACTTTTGAGATGAGATAGTATTTACATTATTTACACTGTTCAGACTGTTGTCCTCATCTTATTGACATGTTTACGGCGTTTCGGCTGTTGTACGCTCTGGCCTTCTTTAGGTGCTAGGAATTTTCGAACACTTTATTTCGATCACTAGGGTATATAATTCTCATTCTATGTGCGATGCCACTTCCGGATGTTATGTAGTTATCTCCCAGTGATTTTAATTTTTAAAGATTGTAGTTATTGGGGAAGCACGAAATCGGAAGGGAGGTCTAGGAGTGGAAACTTCAACAGTAAAATGGTGAGACCTAAGTGCTAATCAAAAAGCACGCTTAGTCGGTACATCAGGAAAAAAGCTCCCCAGAGCAGTTGTCATGGAAATATTGATATTAAAGGCAGAGGAAAGCCACGCTACGTCGAAGAGAAAGTGACTGAAGTCGAGATGCTTGGTCAGGATCGATTATGTTACAAACCCTTCTTTGGATTTTGTCAAGAATCTTGAGATGTACTGCAGGAACACCAGAACAAATATGGCAGTTTTCCTTGCAGTAGTCAAAGCAATTGATTCAATATAGTCGCCCACTTCATATTAACAGAAAACGTGAGGCTAAGAAGGCGTAAAGAAAGTGTTTCTCTCCTGGAGTTTAGTATCAATCATGTTGCTAGCTTTATCTAATAAATTCAAATAACATCAAATGTTTTGATAATTAAGCAACAAAATACCTAATATCATTAGACTATAATCAAATGGCCACCGTCTCATTTTGGATATCGGTTAGTTAAGTGCCATACGTGATACATGCTTGGGTGATCATGTCTCGAAAAAGACATGAGTGACTGAGCAGAAGGTTTTCCCAAAGTAGGTTGCCATTACTTTCTGGAGTAGATATGAGTGACTGATCAGAAGGTTTTCTCAAAGTAGGTTGGCGTTACTTTCTGGAGTAGACTGGTTGTCAACCAAGGCTATATAACCCAATCTGTCTTGCTATTTGATCCACAGCTGGAAGGAGACGAGACTAATTAATACCTTTCCCAAGAGTAAGTCAATGTAAGAAATTCAACTGGAATTCCAATTCGGCTCTCCAATTTCTCATTCTGAGCCGATATCTACTGTCCCACAATGCACATCTTAGGTATAGATGGCTTTAATGAGTTAGAGGCAGAACTCTATAATCAATACTTGGGTTTTATAAACCTATAATTGAACAGGAACTTTGGTCAGTATAGATGTATGTTTATAGAAATAGACCGAGAATACCATGTAGGAAGTATGTGCGCAACAAGGAAGTTTTAAGAAAATGTTGTATTGCCGAGGTGGCAGTACGATACCAGATGATGTGTGCTGAAGTATCTACAGCACAATATCCGTGCTAATGGATATTTAGTACAAACAAGACAAACACAGATAAAACAGATCAACGAGAATTAGGAAGAGAGGAGAGATTTAGTTGTTAGAGTTGCAGAGAGTACAGTCGAATAATAATCGACAATGACACTCCAAATAATTTACAACCTCTCCACGTGGGAAGAATCCGGAGATAGATGGAGCACAAGGCTAATTAACGTGGTTAAAAACCGAGCCCCTAAGCTTGGACAAAAATTATTGTCTGATTTTCCCCAGATGAGATTCTACCTTTCGGCAAAACCTCGTCTGGGTTACTCGCCACTCTAAGGCAGAGAGTCCGACAAAGTGAACGACTGATGCACGATGTCAATCCCTCAAACTGTCAATAATACTCCTAATTATTTACAACCTTCCTACGTGGGCAAAAGCCCGTGGTAGATGCGGCACGAGGCCAATTAATGTTGATAAAACCGATCCCGTCAGCTCAGATAAAAATTCTTGTCTCCTTTCCCCCAGACAACACTTCCGTTTCTTGACAAAGCAGGTGCATATGAACTAGTAGGCGTTTACTAATAGAATTATATGAAGCAAGCAAAAAAGAAAAAGAAAAATTATGTCCGTTTTTGACTTCCATATTACAAAGTCGGGAGAACGTAATCATAAGCTCGTAAATATGATAATGTCAATGGCCAACTGATTATATCCTGCTGTGCACAAGCTCTTACTTTAAAGAAAAAAATGTCCGCTTATGTAACAAATAGCGTTGTCATGGTATTTTAGCTTAAAAACGTAAGAAAAATTTGGCAAACATGGACAAACGTGCCAATAATACCACGTAGTGTCAAAAGGACATTTTTCCCATGACACTGTTTTTGTTTTTTGTTTTGTTTTGGGTTTTTTTTTTTGCTTTTTTTTAACTACTTTCACTCTTCGGCAATATACATTATTTTAAAAAATAACTATTAGAATTGTAATAAAACCGAAACATATGATAAAAGTGTATTTATAAATTTTCTTTGTTCTTAAGAATTGGTAATTAAAATAATAAACACTATTTATTAAATTATTTACACATTTTATTGTATTATTTATTAGCATAGTTGGCAAAAACATTGGCTAATTGACAATTGATTCAAACTTTATGAAATGCGAAATAATAAAGATTTCTTATAGTTGGTTCATATATTTTAATAATTTACTAATTTTTTATAAATTTATGCATAAAAAATTGTTTTCACATTTATTTCTTTATAAATTGGTAAAGGATTAAATATTGCATTGCATTCAATTCGAATTGTATTAGTTTTTAAAATCTAGTAAATATAAAACTATTCTTGTAAATAAACAACTTAATAGGGTTTAATATTTTTGTTACAAATTTTCAAGAACAAAAAATGAATAAATTCATTTTCATCAGATGTTTAGGTTCTATTCCAATTCTAATAGTCACCTTTTAAAACATTAAGCATTACCGAAGGGTGAAGATAGTTGAAATAAAAGCGGTGTCATGGGAAAAAACCGTTCTTTTTTTTTCTCTCTTATTGCGGTCACGTTTGTCCATGTTTGCCAAAAACTTTTCCCACTTTTGTTGAGTAATTTATCAACAACTACTTAACTGAGATTGTTCACTTATAACAAAACACAGTACAAATGGCGCACAATTGTACCATATTTGTAAGGATCCAGTACCCCAAATGGGAGGAGTGATAGATAAAAAGTGAGAAATGTGTTTAGATTGCGACATTATCGATTGTCTGTAGAGGAGATACTTAGCAGCAGCAGCTGACTGGTAAATTGAATACTCATGCTCTCCAAAAAAAATAAAAATAAAAATAAAAAATAACTCTTCTCTTTTTTACGCCTCTATGTAGGGTCGACGTTTTCAACCTTTACAGTGAGGCAATTTTCAGAGAATTAGAAGTCATACCAGGGTTTTTATTAGTGACTACAGTCTTAACAATATAAGATATTTTGTTGACACAGTGTTGCAACTATAGGCTCTCCTCCAAAATGTAGTAAATAAAAGCGAGAAAAAAGACTAACCACCAATTGTAAGATGAATGTATAGTTGTCTTCAAAAGGAACAACTCAAGATTCGAACTACTAATTGAGGATATCAAAATCTACAGGGTTAAAATTTCGAAATCAGGAATAGAAAAGTGAGCTGAATAAAAGAGTAGGTTGGAAGACTCATTAAAACTTTTTTTTTTTTTTTCAGAACAGAATAAGTTGGAGATTAGGTTTGAATAAACGTACGGATTCGAAAAAGAACAAAATGAAATGAACTGGATGTCTAGCAGAATTGTGGTTAGGTTGCAAAAAAATTAAAAATTCTAGTAGCCGGGTAGTTCCGTCTAACGCTTAATCACATGTGGCAATCCATCTGCTTCACCGTTGTTATTACTAAACTTTGTTTGGTTTGGTATAAAACCACAAGCATTGAGCACGAAACACGTAAATATCGAAATTGCAGCTCAGTAGTAATAGGTCGATCAAAATAGTTCTTTCACCATTATTTCCCACCCCGCCAAGGCACACTTTTGCATCAATTAAACTGTATATTCAACTTTTACAGTGAAGCAATCCTGAGGGGAAAAAAATTTTACCAGATTATTGGCTTTCACAATGTTCAGAACATTAAATATACAGATGGCAGGGTGTTTAGCAGAGACAAAAAGGAAACTACAAAATCCCACCAAAGGTAGAAAAGTAAAGTGAAAAGAAGAGAATAAACGTTAATTGTAAGAAGATGGAATGTAGGGCTGTCAGCAAAGAAAACGATCGCAATATGCAAATTGGGGAAACATCAATTGTAAGAAGACGGAAGGTAGGGTTTTCAGCAAAAGAAACGAGCCCAATATGCAAATTGAAGAAGCGTCAGTTGTAAGTAAACGGAATGTAGTAGGGTTGTCAGCAAAGGAAACGAGTCCAATATGCAACTGTAGTGCGTCATTTTTTCCTGTTATTATTAGTTTTCCTAAGCCCACCTGTGCGTTGCAGTGCATTGGATATCGGCTCGGAACGAGAAATCGGGGACCCGAGTTCGAATTCCAGCTGAATTCATTGCATTCACTTACGCGCAAATACCCTTGGGAAAAGTATTAATCCATCTCTTCCTTCCAGTTATGGGTTAAATAACAGGACAGATTGGGTTCTATAGCCTTGGCAGGCAACCAGTCTACCGCCGAAAGCAATGGCAACCTACTGAGGGATAATCTTCTGCCTAGTCAGTCATGTCTCTTCCGATTCCGAGACATGATCGCCCAAGCGTGTTTCACGTATGGCACTTAACTGAAGCCCACCTACCAGATAATTTTCTCATATTTATTTTATAAAATATTCTATTCTTACTCATTTATAGAATAAAAAATCGCTGAAGTGACATAAATATTACGACGATTTCCTAATTCCTGATTTATGTCTACCTAGAATGTAATAAGAATTTATGCATAGGGTAGTGGCTATTGTCCGTAAAAGTGGGATTGGCGTATCGTGTTCAAATTCCAGCCGAGGTTGAAGAGTTCATTTTCACACAAATGCCCTTGGAAATATATTAATCCATTTCTACCCACGCTAAAGTGTTAATAAAAGGACAGACTAGTCTCTCTTGTCTTGTGTGACAACCAGATTGATAGATTTGTTTTACGGTATATCAACTCTTTGTGGGTCATTTAATGCTGATTATTTGATTTTCATGGAAGTTTTAAAGTAATAAAAATATGATATATGTTATTCTGCTTTAACAATTGAATACATGGTAGATGATACTCAGCTTGTGTGATCATACAAGTTTGTGTGAACATCATTACTTGAGGCGGTGATATGTGTGTTTTTATGGTATAGTTTTGTTGAAATTATAATTTGAAATACTGTTTGATTTCATTAAGAAATTGTAAGATAGTATATGATCATGGAAAGTTTTTTTTCACGTTGATTGGTCTTGTTTAGCGGCATCTACTGGTTATTTAATGTTGAAATCTGAATGTTTTGAACACAATTATATGCCTTCAAATAAATATATTTTGAAACACTTGCATGCCTTCAGCTACAGATAAAATTTATTCTTGGTAATTGTATTATATAATGTATTGTTGGTCATTTTCCTATAAATATCTAGTGGTCATTTGCCATATAAAATCTAGTACCGATATTTTACTTTTAAAATATACCTTTATACCTTTATAGTATTTTGTTTTTGTTTGGGTATTCACTATTTCCTCATAGCTGGGACCCTAACAGGTGCTACCACCACGTGTCAGGGTTGAACTGGAAACAGCAGTAGGTAAGAGGTGGTTTAACACACCTCAAAAACTCCAATCTTCTGATCAGGGGATTTGCTGCCGGATGTAGTTTATCGTCATACCCAGGACTAAGAGACAACCAGTCTAAAACAAATAAATTCCTGGATTCAAACCCAGCCCGAATAGGGATGTAGTTTGTCAGGCTACATCGCTGCCACTACAGCGCTAGTAAATATTTTACTCCTATGGGAGCTCATAGTGTGACATAACGATACTGTATTAAAATGTGATAATCCGTTGTAAATTGATAATTAATCTCTTCTTCGTAAGAAAGCATGATTATGAACAACAGCTGAATATATTTTCTCGTATTGCGGATAGCACGACTAGATTTAGATATTTAATTCAATTATCTTAAAATAAATCATCATTTTATTGCAATATTTAAATTATCTTGAATTCATTACAGCCTCAGCGTGATGAGCGAACCAACGGGTCAAGAATTATATGTTTATTAACGATCTATGATTGAGTCATATTCCTCTAGCAGTTGCATTATTTTTGGAAGTATTTAATTAGAAGGATTTTAAAGAATTCTATTTCGATGCTGGTTTCATAGCGGTTATTGGCTCATAAAGTGGAATTCAAATTCCGATCTAGTCTTATCTGTTCACTTTCGCACTAATGCTCCAAGAAAAGTACAAAATGTAATACTAGATGGGTAGCAAGGTCTCATCATATTACAGTTCAAATACTAAGATGTGACCATAAGATCCTAACAGTTTCTTCTCACGCACTTCTCGATTTCTTGTTTTCGGGCGAACTTTGATCTTCAAAACTTTATATAGAATATCAATCGTTATCATCTCCCTCCTTAATTCCTCTTCTTTTATGTCTTTTCTTCTTAATAATGCTTTCTTTCTCATATCCTCTCATACTATTTATATCTTAGGTCCTGGGTATGACGGTAACTGCACCCGGCAGCAAGGCCTCTGATTAAGAGGTTGTGAGGAGCATGGAACTACCTCTTAATTTCTGTTGTTTCCAGGTCCACCCCGACCCGGGGTGGTAGCACCTGTTAGTGTCCCAGCTATGGGCAAATAGTTCACCTCCAAACTGGGGTCAAAACACTATGAAAGTATAAAAGTAGATTTTTATAGAAATATATACATAAGAATAGACCTTTATAGAAAATATACATGTTGAATGAAAAATATTACTAACAATACAGTTTTGAAGAAAAAAGTTATTGCCATAATACATTTTTGAAGGAAAAAAAATTATTGCCATAATACATTTTTGAGGAGCTTGCGGCCATATCACGTTGAATACACTGGTTCTTGCTCGATCACCGAAGTTAAGCAACGTTGAGCCTGGTCAGTACTTAGATGGGTGACCGCTTGAGAATACCAGGTGCTGTAAGCGTTTAGTGACGGATGTGTGTTGTGGAGCAGTGGATATCGGTTCGAAAAGAGAAATCGGTGAGCCGAGTTCGAATTCCAGTTGAATACCCTGCATTCAATTAAGCACTGGTACCCTTGGGAAAGGTATTAATCCGTCCCTTCCCTCCAGTTATGGGTTAAATAACAAGAGTAGCACTTGGGGACCCTGCCCTTAAAAACAAATTCCAATGAATCTTGATACTCGAAAAGAAAAAAGTATTACTAGACACAAAACTTATAGAAAAATAACAATAAATTGTTGAAAGCAAAAGGTATTACCAGCAATAAATAAATAAAAATATTTAGTTGGTAATAAATGACCCACCGAGGTTGATATGCCATAAAAACAAAACAGCCAACCAATCAACATTTTTGAGGAAAACATTATTGCCATAATACATTTTTAAAGAAAAAATTATTGCCATAATACATTTTTAAAGAAAAAATTATTGCCATAATACATTTTTAAAGAAAACATTATTGCCATAATACATTTTTAAAGAAAAAATTATTGCCATAATACATTTTTAAAGAAAAAATTATTGCCATAATACATTTTTAAAGAAAACATTATTGCCATAATACATTTTTAAAGAAAAAATTATTGCCATAATACATTTTTAAAGAAAACATTATTGCCATAATACATTTTTAAAGAAAACATTATTGCCATAATACATTTTTAAAGAAAACATTATTGCCATAATACATTTTTAAAGAAAAAATTATTGCCATAATACATTTTTAAAGAAAAAATTATTGCCATAATACATTTTTTAAGGAAAAAAATTATTACCTGCAATACATAGAACACATCTTCAGTTGTCTGAAATAAAATAAAAAATTCATCAGAATCTGACTAAATCAACCTTCTCACTATAAGCAAACGTTAGAAAAATACCTTAAACCCCACCTTTTTAGCATTAACACAGAGGTTGATATGCCGTTAACGAAAACTCTAACTGAAACTCTTTATATCTTAGTGTCTTTGTTGCCTTGCTTGAAGAGAAATGATTAAAAAAATGAGTTCATCTTTTCTCCAAACACACCTATAGATTATAGAAATAGCAAGGGAAACTGCAAACTCAAGCATTGGGTTTCGGCAAGTGGAAGAAGAGGTTTATTCTGATTTTTAAACGGTGGAGATGGCAAAGGGAAAGCATTTCTTTATTTGTGAATTGTCGTGACTTTTTCAAACATTATTAAAGAAAAGGAACGAGGGGAGAGCCTTAGTAAATGATGTGTTGACCTCAGTTAACGCTGTCATAGACCTTAGACTTAATGTCCATCAGAGAAGCCATGTGCAGTTTTGACCTGACGTCAAAACTGGCTGCCGAGCGATGGGCATGTGTAGGAAATTACCGTACGACAGCGATAGATACATAACCACTGACTTCAGAAGAGAGAGATAACAGCCTATTTCATACATGGCACACGAGAATGAACGGCCAACGTTCATGTGATAGCCAAAGGCCGCACAGACACGCAGTGCCCGACAGTAGTTAACATAGCCAAGATTTGAATGAAATGCAATGAAAGATTTAGTGTCGTGTTTTCATTCGTATTTTGTAATAATTCTTCACTTAATAAAAGGCCAAAAAGCCACTTAAGGTAGGGTGTATTGAATGAGGTTGTTGTATGGATGTAAGAGTATGTAAGTGCAGATTATGAGTATATGTAAAATAGATCACGGTTAATCTCAGACATAAATAGGTTTTGGTTATCTATGCTTCCATAAACCATGGCGCATCTGCATATATATTTACTAATGAACTAGAAGAGGTTAAGGTTGTAGTGATCAAAGGAAGATTCTCTCCAAAGTTTGTTCCACAAAGTATCTATTCTGTGTCTTACCAATCGAATATGAAGAGGATGAAGGTGATTCGGTCGTGTGTATGTGACATAGCGGATTCAAGTTGTACTTGTAGAACGAAGGAATGGAGCTTGTGGGGCCATTTACTGTAGAAATTTCAAAAGGCTAGTGACCTTTGGTCTATAGGAAATATCTTTGATCACTGTCAAGTTTTGACAGTGACATTGTGGCATCATCAGCCCAGATATTTTTGGTCTAATTTATTTTATCTGAACGTCATTTATATTTTATCGTTATATGAACATTTTCGAAAAGAATTATTCGAAAAACATTTATACAAATTGTAAATGTTTGATAATTATAAAAAATGCAAATTTCTTTATTGCAATAAAAATATAAAAGTTAAAAGAGGAAATACACAAATTATAATTATTCGAAAAACAAATATCGTTAATAAAACAATTTAATAGGAAAAAATCCTTATAACCTTTAGTGCTATGATACTGCACGCATATAGTCAACGACTGAAAAATACTCGATAAAGGATGCCACTAATTTTTTAAAGTTTTCCATTTACGTATTTCTTTGCGCTCTTGATATTTTGACAACCTGTTCTTACTTCTACAATATGAATTTCTTACAAGTCCCATTCTCTTAGAAGCGCCTAAGAATTTACATATTGTAGGATGAAGGGAAGGCACTTACTGCAAAAGTGCCTTGTGCCATCTTTCTAGGGCGTTATTAGTTCTAGGTAATTCAGTATTGACTCTCTCAAAGTAAAACCACATACATATTTCGAACATAACTCTTTCGAATAATTATCATTTCGTATAATTATCTTTTCATTCTAAAAATTTAAGATTCAAATAAATGTTTTACGAATTTTTTTGTAATAATTGTTTTCGAACAATTATTTTCAAACAGCTTCCTCGATACGACAATAATTCCGTATAGAGCGGTGATCACCTCCATTCCGAAGTTAGATGGCATTAAAAACTTTTCCGTAATGCTTAGATAGAAGTCTCCGCATAGGGGAATGGAAATACCTATCATAATAATGTACTGTCTTGACTGTGCCTGATAAATTATCCTGTTTTTTTTTTTATTTTATTTCTACAAATCGAATGTTCCAACCTCCTTATTCCTAATTGGAACTTAGCTGCGCATCAAATGTGGCTGCAATACACACTAGTCTATAAAACTGTTTCAAATGTACGAGAAACCTACTTATTTACTTTGAAAAAAATGGCACTTGCAACCAACTATTTCCAAAAACACTGTCTGCTGGTAATTTATGATCTGACTGGTATTATTTCTGTAATTGGCACGAATGTAAAAGTTTGAACGTCGGCCTATTTACACGTTTATATGTTCTGCGAAGAGCATTATTACTAGATAGATAGATAGATAGATAGATAGATAGATAGATAGATAGATAGATAGATAGATAGATAGATAGAATGTTCGTTTCCCAACTATGAGACGGAATTAGCACTAAGTCACAAGTCACCACAACCGAGGTACTGAGCGTATTATTCTTACTGAAATTGTTGAACACGCAAGATAATGCACTCTCCACAAAACTAGCCACACAACAGCTAGTATCTATCTATCTATCTATCTATCTATCTATCTATCTATCTATCTATCTATCTATCTCATCTCAGTCTGTTCAACTATCTATCTATCTATCTATCTATCTATCTATCTATCTATCTATCTCAGTCTGTCTCATCTATCACTATCTATCTATCTATCTATCTATCTATCTATCTATCTATCTATCTATCTATCTATCTATCTCAGTCTGTTCAATTATCTATCTATCTATCTATCTATCTATCTATCTATCTATCTATCTCAGTCTGTTTATCTATCTATCTATCTATCTATCTATCTATCTATCTATCTATCTATCTCAGTCTGTTCATCTATCTATCTATCTATCTATCTATCTATCTATCTATCTATCTATCTATCTATCTATCTATCTCAAGTCTTTATGACACGTCAGACCAATGTTTATTTATATGCTGAAGGCAACATTAATCTGCTAAGTCACAAGCCTCTTTTTTCTATTAATTCTCTCTCACTTTCTCTCTCTCTTTCTCTCTCTCTCTCTCTCTCTGTCTATATATATATATATATATATATATATAAGAGACTAGAATTAAAAATTAAGACGTCAAAAAATATATTTATACACAAAACATACAAATAATATAAATATGAGAAATAAAATTACATACAAACACCCAATTATGACAAAGATATGATACAAATATAAAGATGCTAAGTCGGTAAACAGAAAGTATAATCCAAAAAGATTTATTTAATATAAAATATAAAATATTAGAGAGATAGATCTATAAGAACAGCTCAATGTTGTCCTTCATTCGGTAATTAAATTTGTTCGTATTGCCTTGTTGGTTTGTGTTGTTATTAGTTTTAACAAATATTGCCTTGTCTTTTTCATGTAGCTGTAGCTGATTTTGACTGTATTTTTTGTTAATAATTTTTGATAGTTTGTTGTGTTTGAAAAAAGTCTTTCTATTATGTTGAAAACTATTTTTCCTATTTTTGTTTTTATATTGTTCTCGTAGGTTGGATTAAAGTAGATTACTTTTATATTGTTTTTGTTTGTTTTCTCTTCGTTTGTGTATTCAAGTTTGAGTATCCGCTATTTTTTAGTGCTAAGCCATATGTTTATTTGTTTTCATTAAGTCTTTTTATGTTACTTGAGTTCGTAGATAGTCTTTTGTTATATATATGGGTATGTGTCTGAATATGTTTGGAGGGTGATTAGAATTTTTGTTGATATATATGAGGTGATGGTTTTCTTTTCTGTATGGTTTGTATGCGTTGTTGTTTAAGTTGAGTGTTATACCTAGGAAACTTACTATTTTTGGCTGTGGTTGTGAAATTTATAACCAAAACACAAAAAGGCAAATATTTTACACTAAAATATTTATTTATCTCATTTCTTCGGAATGCAATTAAATAAGTGATGAATATGAAGTGAAATCAAAAATTCTATAGCCTATTTTTGAAAAATAAGTGATTTTTTACAGTAAATGTCTCATGTCTCGTCAATGCACTTAAATCATTGGTGAATATATAGGGAAATCAATAAATTAATAAACTAATGAAGAAAAGGCAGTAATTTTACGCAATAAATATTTATTATCACATTTTTCGTCAATGCATTTCAATCAGTTTGAATATATGAGGAGATTAAGAAATTTCTAGCCAAGTGATGACAAAGCAGGTAATTTACATTATATATATATTTATTTCATTATTTTTCTTGTCAGTGCACTTAGATCAGTGGTGAATATGTAGGGAGATCAAGAAATTTATAAGCTAATGATGAAAAATCAGTTTTTCACACAATAAATATATATTTATCACATTTCTCTCAAATTCACTTAAGTCAGTAATGATTATGTAGCGAGATCAAAAGATTTATGGCATAATAATAATAATAATAATAATAATAATAATAATAATAATAATAATAATAAAGCAGTTATTTTACAAAATAAGAATTTATTCAACTCTTTTTTTCTGCTATGCACTAATACATATATACATAATCTATACATAATATATACATATATACATAATCTATACATAATATATACATGTATACATAATCTATACATAATATATACATATATACATAATACTATATACATAATCAGTTATGAATATATAGTGAAATCAAGAAATTTATAGACTAATGAAGAAGAAACATTTATTTTACACAATAGATATTTATTTATCTCATTTCTCGCAAATGCACTGAAATCAGTGATGACTATGTACAAAGATCAAGAAATCAATAGCCTAATAATATTTTACGCAATAAATATTTATTTATTTCATTTATATCATTGGGTTATAAATTGCTTGATATCAAATTGCTTGAAGAAGAAACATTTATTTTACACAATAGGTATTTATTTATCTCATTTGTCGCAAATGCACTGAAATCAGTGATGACTATGTACAAAGATCAAGAAATTGATAGCCTAATAATATTTTACGCAATAAATATTTATTTATTTCATTTTTATCATTGAGTTATAAATTGCTTGATATCAAATTGCTTGAAGAAGAAATATTTATTTTACACAATAGGTATTTATTTATCTCATTTGTCGCAAATGCACTGAAATCAGTGATGACTATGTACAAAGATCAAGAAATTGATAGCCTAATAATATTTTACGCAATAAATATTTATTTATTTCATTTATATCATTGGGTTATAAATTGCTTGATATCAAATTGCTTGAAGAAGAAACATTTATTTTACACAATAGGTATTTATTTATCTCATTTCTCACAAATGCACTGAAATCAGTGATGACTATGTACAAAGATCAAGAAATCGATAGCCTAATAATATTTTACGCAATAAATATTTATTTATTTCATTTTTATCATTGTGTTATAAATTGCTTGATATCAAATTGCTTGAAGAAGAAACATTTATTTTACACAATAGGTATTTATTTATCTCATTTCTCGCAAATGCACTGAAATCAGTGATGACTATGTACAAAGATCAAGAAATCGATAGCCTAATAATATTTTACGCAATAAATATTTATTTATTTCATTTTTATCATTGTGTTATTAATTGCTTGATATCAAATTGCTTGAAGAAGAAACATTTATTTTACACAATAGGTATTTATTTATCTCATTTCTCACAAATGCACTGAAATCAGTGATGACTATGTACAAAGATCAAGAAATTGATAGCCTAATAATATTTTACGCAATAAATATTTATTTATTTCATTTTTATCATTGAGTTATAAATTGCTTGATATCAAATTGCTTGAAGAAGAAACATTTATTTTACACAATAGGTATTTATTTATCTCATTTCTCACAAATGCACTGAAATCAGTGATGACTATGTACAAAGATCAAGAAATTGATAGCCTAATAATATTTTACGCAATAAATATTTATTTATTTCATTTTTATCATTGAGTTATAAATTGCTTGATATCAAATTGCTTGAAGAAGAAACATTTATTTTACACAATAGGTATTTATTTATCTCATTTGTCGCAAATGCACTGAAATCAGTGATGACTATGTACAAAGATCAAGAAATTGATAGCCTAATAATATTTTACGCAATAAATATTTATTTATTTCATTTATATCATTGGGTTATAAATTGCTTGATATCAAATTGCTTAAAGAAGAAACATTTATTTTACACAATAGGTATTAATTTATCTCATTTCTCACAAATGCACTGAAATCAGTGATGACTATGTACAAAGATCAAGAAATTGATAGCCTAATAATATTTTACGCAATAAATATTTATTTATTTCATTTTTATCATGGGTTATAAATTGCTTGATATCCCTAAATATTCAGAACTGATGTAAGTAGATTGACAAAAAAATAAAATAAATAAATATTTATTGTGTAAAACAACTGCTTTTTTAGCACTTGTTTATGAATTCCTTGAAATCTCTACGTATCCATAACTGAGCGACATGCATTTATGAATGTGTAATTTATGGCCTGTTGATAAAAATGCAGTTATTATATACAATCAATTTTTATTTTTAATTTCTCTTCAATTCACTTAAACCACTGATAAATGTGTAGGGAGTTCAAGAGATGTATAGTATAATGAGGAAAAGCAGTTATTTTACATAATAAATTATGATTTAACTCATTCCTCGTCAAGGTGCATCAATCAGTGATGTATATGTAGGGAGATCTAAGAATTTATGGTCTGATGAGGAAAAAACAGCTGTTTACACAACAAGTATTTGCCTCTCTCATTTCTCGTCAATGCACTTAAATCAGTTACGAATATGGAGAGAGATCAGGAAATTAATAGCGAAATGGTGAAAAAGAAATTATTTTACACAATAAATATTGTTTATCTCATTTCTTATCAAAGCACTTGAATCAGTGGTGAATGTATAAGGAGAACAAGACATTAATGGAGAAATGATAAAAAAGAAGTTATTTTATACAATAAATATTTATTCATCTCATTTCTCCTCAATGCACTTAAATCAGTTATGAATATGTGGGAAAAATTAGAAATTTAGAGCGTAATGAAAAGAAGGGGTTATTTTACTCAATAAATATTATTTTAACTCATTTCTCGTCAAAGCACATGAATCAATGATGATTATGTAGGGAAATCAAGGAGTATATAACGAAATGATGAAAAAGAAGTTATTTTATACAATAAATATTTATTTATCCTATTTCAAAGTACATGAATCAGTGATTAATATGTAGGGAGATCACGAAATATAGAACGAAATTATGAAGAAGTAGTAATTTTATACAATAAATATTTACTTAACACATTTCACGTCAATGCATTTAAATCAATGATTAAAGTATAAGGAGATCAAAAAATTATAACCTAATGAATAAAAAGCAGTTATTTTACACAATAAATATTTATCACATTTCGCTTCAATGTATTTACATGAGAGACGAATATGTAGGGAAGCCAAAATATTTATAGCCTAATGATGAAATGCATTTATTTTATACAATAATTATTTATTCCTCTCATTTCTCGTCAACGCACTAAAATCAGTGATGAATATGTAGGAAGAACAACACATTTCTAGTGAAATGATGAAAAAGAATTCATTTTACACAATAAATATCTATTTATCTCATATCTCCTTAATACACTTAAATCAGTTAAGGAGATGTAAGGAGATCAAAAAATTTATAGCGTTATAATGAAAAAGTTATTTTACACAATAAATATTTAAATTAAAAAAAAATTGTATAGTTATACAAAGAAAGATAGGTTCAATAAATGGTAACTACCATTCCCACTTCATCGCATCTAATCCTATTCTTCCCCACCCTTATACTTCCTTACTCTCACCTTTTACTAAACCTGAAGAAAAAATTCAACCATTAGACCATAAAAAGCTATGGCATATCTCTTAATGTTAAATCTGTCTACAAAATTCCCGACAAGTTCATTAATCAATTCTATCCTCCACCCATTCCCTCTTTTCAAAATTTTAACGGACAATTTACAAGACTTATCACTCACCCCACCTACATCCCACACACAACTCGCCAAATATTAGAAAAGTGACTTTCCATTCCTTTCCACACCACCTGAGGAGACATTGGCATTTCAATGTCGAAACAAATTGTACACTTTGTAATGGATAAAAATGTGTCCATGTTCTAAACTATAATATATATATATATATTTTTAACCTGTTGTTCATGCATTTACAAATAAAGAGTGTTCGATACAAATGTAGAGCGTTATACTACAGTATATATATATATATATATATATATATATATATATATATATATATATAACCAACGACTACAGTCAAATAAAAGTGCTTGTCAAATATGAAAATGAAATTTAACTAAAAATTAGGTATAATCTCTGAAAATAAGCAGCGTTACTTAGAATCATTAGCTATAGTGCAAGATTCGCTGGATGCATTCGGATGTAACTTTCAGGGATAATTTGCCTCATGACTGGCACGAACTGATTAAATATTTGGTTTGATCCGGTATGGGATAAAGTTTCTGGGTTATTTTTCCGTTCTTTTTTTTTTTTTTTTTGCGGGGGGTGTTTTTTTGTTTTGTTTTTTTCACTCCTGTTTTTTAAACTTCATGGTTCATTTTAAGCGTGCATTTCATTTTGAGCTCATGTTTTGTATTTTTACACTTGAGAGCGGTCAATTTCATAGCAGTTATTCTTTCTCATTTTAATAATCATCTCTTGCTAATAGCTGAGATGATGTAGGAATTTACCTTGGCGGAGGTAGGCGGTCTTTGACTTTTCTTGTATATATATATATATATATCGTTTTCAGTGGTCAAATTTACTTTCGTTTGTTCTTTAATGTGGCAGAAGCCACCGCAGGCCAGCGTTATTTGTTACCTCCGTTTGGAATATTTTCCTACATCATCAAGTCAGTTGTGCGTTGTTGTGCACTTGATATCGGCTCGGAACGAGAAATCAGAGAGCTGAGTTCGAATTCCAGTTGAATTCGCTGCATTCACTTAATCGCAAATATTCTTGGGAAAGGTATTAATCCGTTTCTTCTCTCCATCTATGGGTTGAATAGCAGGACAGATTATGTTATATATAGCTTTGGTTGGCAACCAGTCTACTGCAGAAAGTAATGGCAACCTACTGTGGGAAAATCTTCTCCCCACTCGGTTATGTTTCTTTCGAGACATAATCGTCCAAGCGTATATCACTTACGGCACTTGACTGAAAGTCAGTTTATGAACCAGTAAATGCTACCAAGGACAAGAAACTGTGGAGAGCTGCTATCGCCTACATCCTGAAGGGACATAGCACATACTAGAAGAAAGGACTTTTACCAAGCAATTTTGGTATAAATTCGAATATTTACTGTAGGAGTGGGCGGTGGAAATTTTTCCATTTGAAAGTGGGCGATGACGCAAAAAATTTTGGCAACCTCTGAAATAGATCAACTAGTACAGAGTTACATTTGAAATCAGAACTTATCTAGTAAGTGTGATAGGCTACAGACTTATTGACCCATACCTGTAATCAAAAAAAGTAATTTAGCTCGAATAGTATGATCTGTTTTTTATAAAACAAAAGGAAAATGAAAAGTATTCAGAACACTCAGGGTTTACACTCCTTACTGAATTTGAATACAAGTGGTGTCTTCAAATTGCTCTTGCATTAAAAGTACATTCTTGTACTTGCAAAATCAAAAGCTAAGTCGACCAACTATATTTTTCTGCTCGTCTTTTCTCCTCGACGATTATTAATTTTTCTTTCTTTTGTCGTTTTTTTTTTTTTTTACCCTACAATTTATGAGAAGCCTCGGGAGTGGACATGATGTAATGACCCGACCAATGTCAATTCCCTATTCTAGGCTTGCTGCCTATAACGAATCACTCTCGGATCTAAGTGACATCCCGTTCACGTTCATTTCTCAAATCAGTCTTTCTTCACCTCAGCTGAGAAAATAGCTATAATGGCCCACTGAGTCAGAATTTGATTATGTCATTTCAACCATGTACAAGGCACTGAAGGTCAATCAGAGGAACTATTTTTTAAAGAGCCTTTTACATTTTCGTTGGCGCGAAATACTTGCTTTCTCAAAAATATATCCCTCTATATATACCGATATATAGCTCTATATCTATCTATCTATCTATCTATCTATCTATCTATCTATCTATCTATCTATCTATCACTCAGGCATATTTTATCTATCTATCTATCTATCTATCTATCTATCTATCTATCTATCTATCTATCTGTTTATCTATCTCTCTCTATATATAGATATATAACTGTAATTCAATCTATATGTCTAATTTCTCTATATACAAATATATATAACATCATTTCAATCTATCTATCTATCTATCTATCTATCTATCTATCTATCTATCTATCTATCGATAATATACGGGTTAAAAAGTCTGCCTTCTTCCACCGAACGCCCATAGCCCAGAGGTAGAATCGCCGACTGACACCAGTTCGGTCGGGTTTCAATCCTAGGTTAAAAAGCAATCGGAGTCTAACCGTACTGATGAGCTGTAATACAGCGAAACAGATCTGTCTGCGGATGACAATATATATATATATATGGTTAAATAAAATAAAGACAAGAGGAAAACTGTATTTTAAATCGCCTACGCGTTTCGTCATGTGATGGACTTTATTAAGATGAAATGAGCTTTTTTCTAAATTACGTATCTATAAACAGTGTTGGCAACAAACAAAGACGCTCACAAATCATTTCAAAAGATTAACAGAATATTTTAGTTTTTAGAATTCCTTCATGTGTAGTGCAAAGTCACGAGATATTAAAATGAAGGAAATTCGACCGTTTTCTTTGAAACTTTTTATTATGTATGTTAGTCTGTTTTAGAATTCCTTAATGTGTAGTGCAAAGTCACGAGATGCTAAAATGAAGGGAATTCAACTGTTTTCTTTGAAATTTTTATTATGTATGTTAGTCTGTTTTAGTATAATTTCCATAAGTAAAGGTGAGATTGGGAAAAATCCGGGTCGCAAATTGATGTTTTGGTAGGACTGAATGGCGGCGCTCTCGAGAACTTTTCTTCTGAATAAATTGTTTACTCTTTTTATTAATGTGACATTTTTAAAATCGAAATTGTTGTTGAATTTATTTCTGTGAATCACTAATGCATTTGTTAGATTATTATTAGTGATGTCTCTTTTGTGTTCATATATACGTCTTTTTAGATTTCTACTTGTTTCTCTGATGTAGATGGAGGAACAATCCCGGCAATTTATTCAGAATACACCTGCTTGTTCATCATTTTGATTTTGCTTATTAAAATGCCACACAAATAAAAAGAGTAAACGATTTATTCAGAAGAAAAGTTCTCGAGAACGCCGCCATCCAGTACTACCAAAACATCAATCAACCTCACCTTTACTTGTGGAAATTATACTAAAACAGACTAACATACATAATAAAAATTTCAAAGAAAACAGTTGAATTCCCTTCATTTTAACATCTCGTGACTTTGCACTACACATTAAGGAATTCTAAAAACTAAAATATTCTGTTAATCTTTTGAAATGATTTGTGAGCGTCTTTGTGGTTGCCAACACTGTTTGTTTATAGATATGTAATTTAGAATAAATTTCATTTCGTTTTTTTTTTTTGTTTTTTTTTTTGCCTTGATAAAGTCCATCACAGGACGAAACGCGTAGGCGATTTAAAATATAGTTTTCCTCTTGTCTTTATTTTATTTAACTATCCTGTTCTTAATCTCAGATCATAACTAAGTATATTTTACACACACACACACACACACACACACACATATATATATATATATATATATATATATAAACCATCCGCAGACAAGACTGTTTCGCTGTATCACGGCTCATCAGTGCGACTGTATTAACCGTTTTGCTTCTAGATGAGACCGAAACCCGACTGATTCGTGGGATATTAACCCACCAGGCCATAGGCGCAACGTCAGAGAAACGCCGATTTTATGGCGTGTATGTGCGTTGTGGTACAGTGGATATCTGCTCGGAACGAGAAACCGGGGAGCCGAGTTCGAATTCCAGTTGAATCCATTGTATTCACTTACTCGCCTGTATTGAAACTGGCATCTATTTCAAATACAGAGTGTTCACTCTAATAATGTATGAAGAAATAAAAATGGATTAAAAATTAATTCTTGATGCATATGTACATGGGGTGGACAAAATAATGGAAACACGTAGTACCATAATAGCATAATTTGATTAAAGTGTAAAAAGCTTGTCTATTTTTATGTTTGTTGATTTAATATTAGTAGTACTTCATTTTTTTATAAAATTGTTGTTTCTTTACAGTTATTATTTAAATAAGTTTTTTAAAATCAACAGTCAAGACTGTTTAAAAATTTTAAATGATCAAATTCGTCCCATGGTTCAGGAACTGTTTCTAGAGGAAAATGCCATCTTTTAGGGTGATAATGCACCTATTTGTCAGGAGCTGATGTCAATATAGGGTAGGACTGTCTTTGGTAGTTTTTTTTTTTTTTTTTTTTTAATCATATCACCCCAAGCAAGGCGGTAACGCCACTGATGTGCAGGGGGCTACATAAGAGTGAGAAGATTAGAAAAGAGAAAACCGGAAACCACATCTTAAACAGGAAACAAGGGATGAGCCTCTTCACCTGTTCAATAGATGTAGGTGGAGTGTGAACCGGGCGATAGTTTAGGCTATCTACTCCAATTGAAAAAAAACAAAAAAAAACAGTGAGAAGATTAGAAAAGAGAAAAACCGGAAACCGCATCCTAAACAGGAAACAAGGGATGAGCCTCTTCACCTGTTCAACAGATGTGGGTGGAGTGTGAACCGGGCGATAGTTTAGTCTATCTACTCCAATAATTACAGCTTAAATTCTGCATGGGATCAACTCGTACAAAGTTTGAATTGTCTCCATAGGAATTTTTATTTCTTCCTTAGATAAAATTGTCTCCAAACTTTCAATGATGGTGGTGGAGGATATTGATTCCTCACATGTTTTTCTAAAATGATCAGAAATGTTCAATGATGTTGATATCTGGGGACTGTGATGGCCAGATAAGATGTTCTGCTTCACTAGAATGTTCCTTGTGCCATTCAGCTAGGACTGTAACAGTATGTAAGGGTGCATTATCATCCTAAAAGATAGCATTTTCTTCTGAAAATAATTCCTGAAACATAGGATGAAGTTGATCACTTAAAATTCTTAAACAGTCTTGACTGCTGGTTTTAATGAACTTATTTAAATAATGTGCGTTGTGGCGCAGTGGATATCGGCTCGGAACGAGAAATCGGGGAGCCGAGTTCAAATTCCAGTTGAATTCATTGCATTCACTTACGCGCAAATACCCTTGGGAAGTACCCTTAATCCGTCTCTTCCTTCCAGTTATGGGTTAAATAGCAGGACAGATTAGGTTCTAAAACCTTGGTCAGCAACCAATCTACCGCAGAAAGCAATGGCAACCTACTGCGGGATAATCTTCTGCCCAGTCAGTCATGTCTCTTTCGAGTCATGATCGCCCAAGCGTGTATCACGTATGGCACTTAACTGAATGTATTTTACGATACATAAACAACGCCAACAGCGAGATAACCGCTTAAAACGGGCGTTCTACACTGCAACCAGAGAATATAGAGTAAAGCCGTAAATAGCTGCTGTTTGTGAAATTTTCCCCTCTCTACGGGGCTCAGTTGAGAGTGAGATCATAAGTATCTAAGTATATATCTCTGTCTATATATACTATATATACCTAACTCTATTTTTCTCTATCACTCTCTCTCTCTCTCTCTCTCTCTCTCTCTCTATATATATATATATATATATATATATATACTATCTCTCTTTATATATTTATATATATATACATATATATGTATTCATAAATATCCCTCTATCTTCGTCCATTCCTATCTATATATCCACACAGACACACACACATACAGACACACACACACACATACACACACACACATAGATAGATAGATAGATAGATAGATAGATAGATAGATAGATAGATAGATAGATAGAAGTAAAAGAATTGTCACTTAGCTGATTGACGATAGCTTAAGTATCCCAACTTCAAACTTTCGTAGAAGGAGCCGCCTGTCCACACATCAGTAGGTATCAACAATGGACTGTTTATACTTCTCCATTTTGCTTTTTTTATGCACTAATTATTAGTGCAAGATTTTTTCATTTTCATAGACTATATGTGTGGATGTGTATTCGCACTCACTCTCTTCATAGATAGATAGATAGATAGATAGATAGATAGATAGATAGATAGATAGATAACCTAAAGAGCCAACAAACCTACCTAGGTTTCACTTAACCGGATCTTCCCTAGGTAGGTTTGTTGGCTCTTTAGGTTATCTATTTTGTCTGCTCTGCTTACGTATTGGGCGCTTTTTTGTTGTAGATTACTCGTCTCGGGTTTTTTCTTTGGGCTACGTACTTTGACTGATGTTCACGTGCTTAGCTCTTTCTTTTTTTACATCCATTTTTTCCTTCCGTGTATATACTCGGAGGGTTTTTCGAAAAGTCTGCCTCCTTCAACCGAGCGCCCATGGCTCAAAGGTAGAATCGCCGACTGACACCAATTTTGTCGGGTTTCAATTCTGGGTAAAACCAATCGGATGTCTAACCGTACTGATGAGCTGTGATAGAGCTAAACATATATATGTATATATAGTCATCCGCAGACAGATCTGTTTTACTGTATCATCAGTACAGTTTTATATATACGTCTATCTTATTCTCTCTCTATATATATATATGCATCTATCTGACACACGCAAACACAAATATATATATATATGGAGTTTTGAGTGGTGATATTTTTTAGCACCAAGTTTTTTGTTTTTTTAGTAGTTTTAATGATAAAAGGTATTGTTGGAACAGGGTGGGGTTTATCGTAAAGTGCTCGATATTGGGGTGGAGATAGAGAGTTGACAGTTTTAGTGCAAAGACTTTATCACTTTAACTGTGCAGGTTCATGCCGACTTCTAAGTTTCGTGATGATACCGTTATGATATATGATATATATATATATATAATATATATATCCACTCATCGTGGATATATTTTTTTTTTTTTCATTTTTTTCTTTTTTTTTTATTTGCTGTTGAGTCTCAGTCCCCTTTTCTATTTTAAGAAGCCTGGTGTAATTTGATATTTTCTAGAGGTAGTCCTGCTTGCAATTATTTGATTTTCTTTTTATTTATTTTTGTTTAGGTGTTTGATTTCTTTTAATGGTTTCTTTCTTTCTTTCTTTCTTTTAATGTACGCGTGATTGGATGTTTGCTTAATTGTTTTGTATTGAATAGGTGTCTGCTTAATAGCTTTTTTTGTTGTTTGTTTGGTTTGTTCTTATCGTTTAGGTTGACTTCTTTTACTGGCGTGTCCTCTTTTTCCGTGTTGATGTGTTTGACCGAATAAGGATTTCTTTTTTAGGTCATGGTTGGGTGTTTGTGTTCTTGTGTATATTTGTTTTCGTGGACTTTATGAGTGTGTTTGTGTTTTTCCCCCTTTTGGTGGTTGTTATATCATTTTCTGTTTTCTTTTTTTTTGTCGGGAGTGAGTGTTTATGTCTTTATTTGTTTTGCTTTTGTTAATTCTGCAACAAAGCAGATATTTGTTCGCATGTCTGCATTTTTCCACTATGTTATTCCTTTTATTTAATATTTTATTTTGGTTTTTAGTTTTTTAAGCTGATTATTGTTAATTTCTCTTCTCGGAATAATTTACAGTTTTTGCTATTGCTGCTGTTTGGTGGTGGTCTTTTTACTATTACCCATTTAATTTTGGTAGTAAGGTTATTTTCTTTCTGGTTCCATATATATTTTGATAGCGTTGTGTGGTTTGTTTGTTTCTTGTATTTTTCTGTGGTGAGTGATATTTTGAGATTATCTAGTGTTTCTTTAAAGGATGTTTCTGTTAGTCTCATGTAAATTATTTCGTTTGTGTTGATGTTAATTGCTATATATATATATATATATATATATATATTATGTGTGTGTGTGTGTGTGTGTGTGTGTGTGTGTGTGTGTGTGTGTGTGTGTGTGTTAATCGAGTCATTGAAGTTTATATTTGCTAAATATAGCCGATATAAACATATAAGAGATTTACTTTTTTTTTTAACGAAAATTTCGTAGGAAACAAGAATAAAGAGGGCTAATCTGCTAAGTAATGTCAAACTCTAATATAACGGTGTATGATAGACAATTTCTTCACAGGTTACGAGAAGACTTGTTTTTAATAAGAATATAAAAAAACAAAACTCTTATACTTTGAAATTTATGAACCCTAATGAGAAAAGGGGACATGGAGAAATCGATATTCACATAGCTTATTGAAGGCAATAAAGACAGAGCGAAACAACTAATCTATCTGACGAGTTTGAATAATAGAGTGGAGTGTGTGAGGAATAGGAAAAATAAACATTGCTAAGAATTACGAAGAATAGAAAATTGTGGAGAGTCACGATCTCCCTTGTCAGGAAGTGACACGACACTTAAAAGAAGAAGCCTAGTATTGCCCAAGGTTAAATGATGGAGAATATATTAACTTCCCACATTGAAAATTGCAATTTTACCGAGTGCAGCATAAATATTTACAATTAGTTAAACATATAATTTACCCATTATTTAAATTTAAATTGAAAAATACCCATTCGTGAAAATAGTTTAAAAAATTGTATAAGGCTTTTTTATGTTGTTTACAGTTTTCTTAAATATGGCGGCTCAAACAAAACGTTATCTAATGGTAACATTGAAAACAGTTGATGTGGAAAATTGTGAAGTGATGTGTTTGCAGAAAATAAATGGTTGTGTGAAAAAGGTTTCAAGAGGAGTAAATAACTTCAGCAAATCCAATTCAAGAAAAAAAAATCAGTTCCTACGGGGAGAGTCATAGAAGTCGTCTAGAAGAGGGTGAATATAAATCCACAGGAGGAAGAGGGCAAAAGAGCTGGATTTTTCGGACAGGTTGTTAAGTAAGATTAGAAGTGAATTTGCGGCTAAAACCATTAAATCTCCAACAACAACAACAGCTGTTTTCAAATATTTCCACGCTAAACGGAGGGGATGCAGCGTGCTAAAGACAATGTCATCGTTTGGTCTGACAATAAACTTTTTACTGGGAAGTTTGTGGTCAAGTATCAAAATGATAGGGCTTACGTCACTTACCCATAAAGTATTCCAGAACTTGTTACGAATGTAAGTAAAAAATTATCCGACTTAACATATCTTTAAACAAGATTACGGATAATTTTTTTACTTTCCCATGTAGAATGCATTTCAAACGACCGAAACTAACTAGTGTCATGGTTTGGGTTGCAGTTGCTTCTAATGTTTCGAAATCGCTCTTGGTGATCATTGAAGAAGGAATGTAAGTGAATAAGGGAGTTTGCCAGCAAATGTTGAAGAGAGATGAGTTGTCCTGAATTCTAGCCATATTTGGAAATCACTATATGTTCACTTTTATAGTTAGTAAACTGGACTTACTAGAACAATTAAGACTGAGTTCGGTCCTCACTGGGTGCTCCATATTTTCAGCCTTGCTACTCTTAGAAAAACATTAGGGCACCTTGGCCTGTGATGGTTGGCAAGTTTGTTTCGTTAGAACATATTACAACCGAAGAGTGAGTTCCATCACATTCGGCCTTGTGTCACATCTAAGGTACAGTTAGAAAATCACCACCAAAAACGAAGGTCTTGCATACAGAGCCCAAAAAAGTCAATTTGTCCCCGCTGAAGCCCTGACATTGGTGTCAGACCTGAAAGACGCTCTTATGATGTCGAGGTACAAATTGAGCGAAGAGGTGATGAAGTCAGGCACTTTAATTGAGAAGTGACTGAGGGACATGGTGAAAGCAACGGAGATACATTTTGAATTATATAGATAAAAAATATGGTCAATAAATGTAACAATCAATGTATACACTTTCCTTAACCAAAACCTACTATTATTATATGATAAAAGGGATAGTGGATAAATATGCCTTACTCAGTAAATCCCTGCTTTTGCATTGTTTCAACACTAAGCTCTTTCTTTGGTCAGAGAAATATAACTTCCGTATATATATAAATATATATATATATACTAAACATTTATAGTTAAGATTTAGATTAGATTTAAATTAGACTAGTAAAAAGTTGTATTAGAAAGTGCTCAATACATGTTTGAAGAGAAATGGAACTTTAACAAGGAGTGCTTTTTTAGGTATTTAAGTTGGGAGATCAGCCGATTACGCTCCCATGGTTTCGACCTTTTCGTATTGCATTGCTTTTTGTATTGCATTGCTTTTCGTATTGCATTGCTTTTTGTATTGCATTGCTTTTTGTATTGCATTGCTTTTCGTATTGCATTGCTTTTTGTATTGCATTGCTTTTTGTATTGCATTGCTTTTCGTATTGCATTGCTTTTGTATTGCATTGTATTACAATACAAATCGCCTGACGAAACCGAAAAAGTCGAAACCATGGTAGTGTAATCGGCTGATCTCCGCAACTTATATATATATATATATATATATATATATATATATATATATATATATATATATATATTAAAAAAGGATTAATTCAAAGATGTTGAATGGCCATTTCGATATGATTTTATTACATGGAGCTCTCTTCCTGTATCATTTTTTAATATTAAAATAAAATTTTTAATATTAATTAGGATCGGGTTTTTGGGAATTTACCTTCCTGCTTTTTTCCCTTGGATTGAAGTATCTGAATTAATATATATGTGTGTGTGTGTGTGTGTGTGTGTGTGTGTGTGTGTGTGTGTGTGTGTGTGTGTGTGTGTGTGTGTGTGTGTTATGTCTTGAAAGCTGTCACAATACGTTGAATGAAATAAAGGAAGGTCGGGAGGTGTTTGTATGACCTGTTTATTTATATTTCGAGACTATAATCTCGTCATCAGAATGGCAGAGAAAACTTCAAACTGTCCGTGATTTTAGCTGTCCATCTATGAATGGCTGGCTTTAACCATATATATATATATCACATTGAGTGTTGGTGTTAATAAAATAGTGCTCGGTGTTAAACAACAGAGCTATAAATTATATAATAAATATACATTTTTTACTCACTGATAGAAATTCATGCAGAACGCAATCTTAGATTTTGAGTTAAGGTCCTGGAGATTGCGTTGTGCATAAAATTCAGAGTTGTGCTACCGATGAAGAAAAATTTACATTGACTATATATATATATACGAGCCGTTGTGTGAAACCGCGGTAGGTTTTGGCTATCTTGTGATTCTTTATGTGTCTTTGCTCTACTTTTGCTTTTCAATTGTACTTTTGCATTTGTTTGTATTTGTATCGAGCACTTTTTCTTCTTTTTTTTGTGGTTGGTTCCGTTTGGGGTTTTTTTCTTTACTGCGGAGTATCGTATGTCTTGTCTTTATTCCGCGGATTTCTTTTTTTTTTCCCCCTCTTATCCAACGCCTTAGTGCGACGGATGTTAACGGAATTAGATTCTGTCTGTTATTCGTTTTTCTTAATGTTTATCTTAGTATAAATTTAGGATTTAGATACTTACAGAGTCTGTTTAGTTATTATTTTGAATATATATATATATATATATATATATATATATATATATATATAGTTACGTGAATTAATAAATATACATATGAGGGTACACACATGTATAGTATCATTATTCAGGTGTTAATAAAACGCCTCAATGTAGTATGAATAGAGTTATTATATATATATATATATATATGTATGTATGTATGTATGTATGTATATTAATAAACATACGTATTGTCCTACATAAATGGCAGAACTCCGAATTCCATGCGTTATGCAATCATCAGGTGACAGTTTAATAGATTTGAATTGAAGTTCACTTGATGTTCATGGGAGTTAAATCTTATAAATTTAGGTTAATGCTTTTTTAATAACAAGAATAAAAATTTAAATAGTCTAATATTACATGTAGATAAAAAATTAAAATTAACATTTTTCTTAAAATTAAAATTTAAAATATTAAAAAATATTAAAATGCAGAGAGATTAAATCAAAGAGGCGTAATTCATAATTATTAAGAGTAATATTTGCGAAAGAAAAAAAGAAATAAAGAAACTGAGTGAGGAAGAAAGAGGGGAAAAAAAAGGGCAAAAGCACAGAGGAAACTATATCAATCGGGGTATAAGAATTAAAGTAATTTTTCTTTGACAACATGTGGTCATTAAGTCGCTTTTTTTGTTCAGTCAATGAAGGTTATTTACATGGTTTAAGATGAAAAGTTTTTCTAAAAGGCATAAGTTACATCTCTTTCATTTTTCCGTTGTTACATTTGGAATTAGCGATGATATTCCAGCTAATAATTGGGTTCTTCTTATTGCTTTTTTAATTTTCAATAATATATGGATAAAGCAGTACTTTTGCTGTATTTACTGCTGTTTAAATAAGACATGTGATTATTAAATCTCAGCTTTCACCTGTTAGAATTACTTCCAAAGTAAAATTTAGCATCAACATCTTCCGAATGAATTCGAGCTCTATAAACAATACTTTCGGACACACATTGGCCATTCAATAAACAGGTTTTATATTTATAATTGCAATTATTTTTTGAAGAGTCATTATTGTTAGTAGTAAGGTAACTGATATTATTCAAGTGGGCCAAGTATTTATTTGATATCATATTATGTTGGAATATATATATATATATATATATATATATATATATATATATATATGTTTTTAACGCAAGTATAACTGACTTTAACATTGCTTTTGTTGATTTTTTTTTATTGTGGGTGAATGGCAGAAATGTTCGTGAATTAAGTTTAGGAAGAAATTACCAATGTTTGCTTGGCCATTACGGTTAAAGAGTGGATTAAACCAAATTATGATTTGGTTTACGTTATTTCTGTTTATTTCTGCCCACCTTGTTTTTAACTGTGTATTATAAACTAGTGTCGACCTTACTTTTTTCTAATGCATTAATGTATTTAAGAATTGTTAAAAATGTCCTTATTGTTAGAGTTGGTACTTAAACGAAATTGGATGGATATATGTAGGTTGTTGATGAACCTATGGGAATCTTTTGATTCCTTATTTATGGTTATGTGAAGCGTTAATGTACATATCATTGCTCAGGTCGAAGGTAATATCTAAGAAATTTATGACTTTCGTGTTAGTGATAGCGGTAATATTAAGATTGTAGTCTCTGAAAAATTTGATTAGATCCTTTCTAAGTTTGTCCATTTATGATTTTTGTTTTTTTTTGTTTGTTTTTTTGTTTTTTTTTTGTTTTGTTTTGTTTTTTTGTTGTTGTTGTTTTTGTTTTTTTTCTTAGGGACTAGTTTTACGGAGAATTATCAATCCGTCGTCTTGGTAATGTCCGGTATAACATAAATCGAAGATGTGCTTAAGGTTCCACAGCAAACAAATCTGACCAAATCAAAGGCCAGTGCAGAATCAAGTGCCCCCATAGAGATGCAGAATTCAGTGTTGTTTTTCAAGTTCACAAGCATTCATCGTACAATAAAATACATTTAGAGCCTAATTGATGATGCTGATGACTTGGTTGTTGTGGAGCAGTAATTTTTAGCCAAATTTATGGCTGAGTTTTTCGGATATTGACGGATATAAATCACAAATATCAAACTGAATGAAAGTGCAATTCATTTTATTTTGTATTTTTGTGAACCAATCAATTACCTTAGCCGTGTTCTTTCTCCTAACTTTATCAGATTTAACTTCAATTTAAACTGTCAGTTTGAAAAATTTACCTCATGATTGCATAACGCATGAAACTCCGAGTCGTGCCATCAACGTTAGACAATATATATATATATATATATATATATATATATATATATATTAACGCTAACTTTAGAGTAGATATCAACCCTCTAAAAATTCACTGACAAAAGATTTTATTTGGGCTAAAACAAGTAGTAAGCCCGAAAAAAGCTGCCTGTACTTAATATTGGTACGTCAACATCTTCATGTCATATTTTTTCTCTTCGAATTACAAGTGCCATTTATTTTAGTTGTTTTTGTTGTTTAAATTCCACAAGTGGTTTGATTTGATTTGATTTCTTTTATTTGCTACAATTCTCAGCGATTATGTAGCGCCAGTTCATGACGTTCGAAAAATGATGATCCTCGCTAAGACCTATAGGTGTCATTCACTTGAAATTTTTTAATGGTTATGACTCGAATATTTTGTTTGATGTTTTGGCTTTGTAGCAACTGCTGTATTGTGCGAAACTACCCCTAGCTATGTCTATGCGCCATTACTGCTTTTATTCCAATTCCAGTTTTATCTTCAGTTTTATTTCTTCAGACACATGGCAGCGGATGTTGATATTTTTTTTATAGAGAGAGTAGGGAAAATCAGGTATAGTGTGCGATGGGTAAATTGTCACCATTTTATATAGTTAATTTGTTTGTTTTTACTTTGTCGACTACCCAGTATAGTAGAGTCAGATGAGCACCGTATGTGAAAAAAAAGGTGCAAATTGGTGCAATTCACTGTGCCAAAATTTGGAAACTACCTGCTGTACTGCTAAGTGTTCGCACCAGAAGCTCCAATTTCAGAGTATTTGGGTATTAATTTGATGACAGTATAGCGAATTCGAAAAGAGTTGGATGACTCTAATGGTGATTCCGAAGGTACGGCAGCTAATAAAGCTCACTCTGATCATTCTTATAAGAAAAGAACTTTCAGAATTGGTGGGTGAGATCTAGGACATGATTGAAAACGCTCTCTCCAAATTAATTAGATCCATAGCCAGGAATGTAGTGTTGTTATGAGTCAAAGGAACATAGAAAGAAACTACGTCTGGCAACAGGACCTAGCACCATACCACACAAGCAGAGGCTTTCAGACAATTTCTACGATCCATCACGCCTTCCATCTGACCGCTTAGCTCCCCAGACTGCGAACGTTTTGATTATTGTGTGTGGGGCGCAGTCAAGCGAGAAACCAACGAAACTCCTTGTAACACCAAAGATGAACTGAAAGAACAGTCCAGAAGGGATGCAGGAGATTCCAAGTTCGTCTGAAGTCAATGGCGATTTTATGAAATAAATGTACTCGTAAGTATTACACGATATTTTGACGTAATTTAGATAAATATGTCTGTTAAAATGAGATGCCAGTGTTATTTTCATTTTTGCATAATTTAGACGACAATTTATCCATCGTACTCTGTAGTACATGGTTGGTTGATTTTGTTGAACCCCAAATGAATCTCTATGGGTTTTAAATAACGAAATGTAATTATTTTTAACGCAATGGTATGCATTCTATTACAAATAAAATATATTGCTGGTCATTCTCCTATCAAATGTATTGCTGGTTAATTTTGCTTTAAAAATGTATTGTTGGTAATTTTACTATAAAATATATTGTTTACTTTCATAGTTTTTTTAGGGGGGAGTTCACTATTTGCTGGAGCCCTAATAGATTCTTCCCCACCAAGTATTTTATTGATGGGATGGAAAGAAATCTTAAGAACCTCCTCTCTAACCGATACAGATCGTCAGCGCTGGAAAGGTGCAATGAAACAGCTAAAAAATAATTGACGCTTCATCGATGTAAACTTATTGGTAAATGATAAATTTGGACGTATGTATTTTGGCTTAGTGCCGAAAATATCATGGCCATTGCAGGTATCTGAAATATCACTTACAATGGAAGATTTAGACAATGGAAGATTTAATCGGGAAAATTGGCAAAACCTATCCCTTTAACAACTATGGATTATATAGCCGGCATGAAAGTTGACACTATCACAACGTCACTTGCTGAGAAGGTCGCCAATGCAAGATTTTGTTAAAAGATGTGCAACTCACGCGACAAACTTGTGAAAAGCGCCCAGCTGCCGGTCATAAACAGAGAGATGATAGGCCGCCAAAAATATTATGGAAGATACAGACTCATTCCTTAGGATGAAGAAATTGGTTTGTGTTTTAGCAGTTAAAAGAACCTCTTTGGTTTTACTAGCCACGGCGTTGATAATGAAAAGAGACCACAAAAAAAGTGCAGAAATGTGCTGAAAAACGAAATTAGCCATATCAGGGCAAGAAAAAGGAAAGATGACTGGGGCAATAATGGCATGAACATTTGTTTTTTAACCTTGTCAATTTCTTTAATAAAGAGTTGTTGTTTTTGCTCTCTTTTATTATTATGTTGTCATTTTTCATCATATTTCTATTTCTGCTATGGTCGCACTTCCGACCAAGTCTGCGGGAAGGCCTAAGGTAGGTCGTGGCGTGTTGTTATGGCTCCATTTCATGTTTTTCTATCTCCTCTAACATCCCTAGCGTTACATAGACATAGTTCTTCTTAGTATGTAGGCTGTACTTAACAAGACAAGTTTTTGTATATCTCTTAAGCTGGGGTTTCCAGGGATTTTTTCTTTCAATGTGTTGTTTGTTCCATTTTTTCTTTTTTTTTTTTTCTTTTTTTTATCATTCCAAGTGCAACTACTATCACTGGCGCGATTCTTGTTTTCAATTTCTACACTTTTTCTATTTCAATTTCCAGGTTTTTATATTTTGACAGTTCTTTCGAATTTCTTAGTTGCTATGATTATTATTATTATTATGTCATTTTTCATCATATTTTGATTTCTGCTATGGTCGCACTACCAGCCAAGTGTGCGGGAAGACCTAAGGCAGGTCGTGGCGTGTTGTTATGGCTCCATTTCATGTTTTTTTCTATCTTCCCCATCATCTCCCTAGCGTTACATAGACAAAGTTCTCCTTATTTTTTGTATATCTCCCAAGCTGGGGTTTCCAGGGATTTTTTCAATGTGTTGTTTTGTTCCATTTTTTATCATTCCAAATGCACCTACTATCACTGGCACAACTCTTGTTTTCAATTTCCACATTTTTTCTATTTCAATTTCCAGGTCTTTATATTTTGACAGTTTTTCAAATTCCTTGGTTGCTATGTTACAATCCGCTGGACAATTAATAGACAAGTTTTCTCTTTCTGGTTTTTAACAATAATGTCTGGCCTATTTGCTTCAATTTTTCTGTCTGTTTAGATGGTGTAATCCCATAGAATGGTGACATCTTCTATTTCTGTAACCGGTACTGGGTGATGTTCATACCAGTGTTTGTTTACATATTTTCCATAGTGTTTGCACATTGTCCAATGTAAATATTGTCCCACTCTATCGTGGCGATTTTTATATTCATTTGGGGCAAGTACAGAACATCCTGAGATTAGATGGTCTATTGTTTCTTGGTGTTTATCACAAAACCTGCATTTTGGATCCATATTATTATGTATAATATTTGCCTGAAAGTTTCTAGTGAAAAGACTTTGGTCTTGCGCTGCAAGAATAAAGCCTTCAGTCTCAGACTTTAATCCAGATGCACGTAACCATCGATGAGTATCAACTTTATCAACATTTGATTTATTGGCACGTTCTGGATATTGGCCATGCAGAGGTTTGTTTTGCCAGCGTTGTTTCATCTGTTCAAAGCGCTTTATCTTTGGCTTTCATCTTCATATTTATTATTATTATTATTATTATTATTATTATTATTATTATTATTATTTATGTTTGGGCTTTTATTTTATGTAATAAGAGTTTCCCTAAGTCTCAACCAGAGACTTTAAGAGACAATAATTGTTTGTATCAGAACATACAGACAGATGAGGCATCATGCAACCATTATTATTGATTCGTTTTCTACGACTGATCAACCGTTTGCAGGTTATTTTAAGCTAGAAAATAATTTTGGATTGTAAGAATTAGGGGCCGGGGTAGATAATAATGATCTATTGATACCATTTTTACTAATTAGCTCATAGTAGGTGGTGTTTGCGCGTAAATGAATATAACGAACCCTACTACTACAGGAACTCGGCTCTCTAATTAACAATTCCAAGCCATTATCCATTACACCACCCGCACATCCACCCTCACATCACCTACTATTCCTAAGCGGTGACCCATCTAAGTTCTGACTAGGCTCGATGTTGCTTAACTTCGGTGATCGTACGGGAACCGGTGTTTCAGTGTGATGTGGCCGTAAGCCTACTATGCAATCAGGGTTAAAAAGAAATATGACGTAATCACAACATCGAAAGAAATTATTATCACTGTATATTAAATTAATATTATTGGTCTCTGTTGTATATACATTTCCCTGAGCGTCCTAACCAGAGATCTTTCTATTTTTTATAAGCGTTTCACCCCGAGCAAGGCATTTCACTGCCACTACCGCGCAGGGGGCTACATAGAGTAGAGAAAGGATGGTTAAATATAGGAAATGTCAGAGGGTGGGTGATAGGCGGGTAAGGATACTGAGAATGAGGGTTGGGTAGATGAGAGTGTTCTTAGAATAATTGGAAGTTAGTGTGATAGGAGGTGTCTATTGACCCTACATTTAAACAGCTGGAGATTGTAGCTGTCGGGAAAGCAGAGTTGTGGAAGGGAATTCCACAGGCGGGAAACGCGAGAAAAGAAGCTGTTGGAGTAGAAATTACGGTTACATCTTATCTGTTTAACTGTAAAAGGGTGGGATCTAGTTGCTAATCTAGTATCTCGTGTAAATTCGTGCTTAGGTGGCACCAATGATCTAAGTTCATCGGAGCAGAAGCCATGAAAGTACTTGTAGAAGAGGCACAGGGAAGCCACATCACGCCGGTGAGAGAGTGGTTGCAGCCGGTTTGCCAAGTCAGTATCAACCACGTTACAGTTTCTCCTTTAATGTCAGAAATCAATTTTATTAAAAAAAAAAGCTCACACATATTTTTGCATAGATAAATCTGTTCGTAATGTGTGAGCTGTACTTGCGAGAACAATTTTTTGTATTTCTTTAAGGCAGAAGCTACCAGGAATCCTTTCAATGAGCCTATCAGAACATTTTCCAATCAATCCGAGTGCTCCAACTACAGCTGGAATTATTGATGTCCTCATGTGCCACATTTTTTAGATTTCCACAATATCCTTTCATTTCGATAGATGTTTTTCAAAGATCTTTAAAGGTACGTTGCAATCTGCAAAGACTGACCTGTCAATAAGAAAACATTCTGTTCTTGTGGTCATTGGTCACGATATCTCAGCGATTACCTTTTATTCATCTGTCGGTGTGTATTGTAAAGTACCATAAAATTGTTGGAGGTCCTCTCTATGTAACCAGGTCAGAGTGATGTTTATACTAATTTTTTTTATAGTTTCCTTCCGGTAAAAGTTGCATGTTTTCCAGTGCAGATATTGTTCCACTCAATCACGCCGAGCTTTATGTGCAATCGGTGCTTACACTGTGTAACCTGATACAGGATGATCAGTTGTTTCAGTTGTTTCTGAATTTGGGGTCAACACAACTTTTTAGTAAATCTCCTTTGTAATTTCTAGTTAGCAAACATTGGTCCTTTGCAGCGCGAACTAAACCTTTGGTTTCAGTTTTTAATCTTGCATTAAGTAACCACTGATGGGTACGAGATTTGTCTACATCACCTTGTTTGGAACGGACAAAGTACTGACCATGAAGAAACTTATATTGCTATTGCTTCTGCATTTAGTACATTGCATTTCCTTTACCGCTACAGTAGGTGTATTATGGTTTATTTGCTCTTCTTCGCCCACTTGAAATCTCATTTTGAATTTGTTGGCTTCTTTATTACTGAATAAAGTTTTTTTTATTTCTTTCGTGTTCTTTGATACAGATTATCATCTCGTCTTCTGCAGTTTCCAGGTATCTTTGAAAACCGATAGTTATGGTTTCATCAGACAGTTCTAGTTGAACTAATCCTCTGCTTCCTTCGGGTCTAGGTACATAAGATCAACATCAGCCTCAGATTATTATTATTATTATTATTATTATTATTATTATTATTATTATTAACTCTCAGTTTATTTTGGAACTTGTTTAGTCGCAAAGGTAAGAATAGTATCGTAAATATTTTTTTAAAAATATTTGATAGTAATTTCGATAATCAGAAGTTTGCGTAATTTTAAACTGATACCCCTTGTGCAAAGGCAAGTATATATGTTTATTTCTTTATGGTAAAATATTCGCTGTAATGTTGTGATTAAATGATGTTGTTATTCTTCTTTCTAACTTAATATAACAGAAATTATGTAGCTTTTCTCATGTCTATCTTTTTTATTTCATTTTATATTTCTCTTTCAATTTCTCCTTACTCTGACATCTTTACAATTTCCAGAGACTCATTCTATTGTCACCCTCTCCTTTTATCTTTCTCTCTTTTTCCCCCCTCTCTTTTCCTTTCTCTCTTTCCTTCTCTCTCTTTTAATCACTGTTTCTCTCTCTCTTCCCCTCTCTCAACGTTTGTCCACGTTTCTTTATCATTTCTCCGTTCCCCTCTTTTCTTTTCGTCACTCTTCATTTGTTTCTTTTTTCTTCTTTCTTGTTGACCCTTCCATCCTCGTTACTTTCCGCATAATATTTTATTCATTCCACTTCCCCTCATCTCTTCTTCATTAATCAGCAGCTCATCGCTTGCTTCGGCTTTCATACATCAGCAACTTGTAGAATTTCTTCATCTAAATAAACATTTCAAAGATGTCCAGGTCGGCGCCAAATAAAACAGTACCTAAATCCATACCCCAACCCAGAAAACAATAAGCATTCTCCTATTAGATAAGCTAGTAAAGAAGACTCATCAGTAAACATACTGCATTTTCCTGTTAGATAGATCATGAGAAGTAAACACAACAAACTAGGTCGGAGCTTATCTAAAATTTCATATCTAGAGGAAGATAGTGGAGGGGTGTCTTTATGCATTCTCCACTGCTTTGAATTAAAAATTGTCTGTCTCTAAGATTATCTGCCACTAAATACTGGAGCGTCTATTTATCCTACTATTTAATCCATATACTGAGAAGAAGAAATAGATTCATACGAAGTTAATTTCTCTGTTAATGGAACACTGGAAAAAAAGAATTGAGTAGTCTCCGGTTATGTTTTCTACATTTCTTTCTTCAACACTGGCTGCACACCCATGGCTAAAAAGTGTAACGTACCCTGAAGTTTAACCCATAGAAAAAAACGGATCCATGCAAAGTGAACGCAGCATGAGCACTATTCCCTGATAGCCGTTACACTCCTTTCACTTCCTTCATCACATATCATTTTATTCTAAATATGCATATCAGCGTATTTGGAAGGTGATAGCTTAGATTTGACAGAATAAATTTTGGCAATGGAAAGAATAAAAATAAAACTGGAATCCATATGGCAAAAGAAAATAAATGTCTGTTTAGATTATGAAACAGAGTAGCGAAGCGAAAGATAGTTTATGCACAAACCAATACAATATCCCCAAGCCCAGATCATCCATTTTGTTAGAGGCGTCAAGTAGGCGGAAGCAACCGGGCACACACACACACACACACACACACACACACACACACACACATTAGCACGAGAATATGTGCTGATTCCTTAAGTTTTCATATTTTCCAGTGATGTTCATTATCTATTATTTCAACTTCATCCAAAAAGGGGCGGTGATTTTCCTTTCCCTCTATTTGTGATTAACTACGCCTGATTTTTCTATTTTCATTCGTATTACGGCCTTGCGGTGTTCTTGCATGTTTATCTTAAGAAGGCGACCCGTTTCTCCTTCACAGCTGCATCGGATGGCGTACATACAGTCCTTAATCATGTTCACATCTATGGGAGGTTTTATTTAGAAGAGGTGTTTGCGAAGTGTTTAACCACTTTTGAAGGTCGAGCTGATATTACATGGACCAAAAATCTTTTGTATTTTTCCAATAATACCTTCACATAGAGTAAGCAGAATGAGGTTGTTTTCTGAGTGTTATTATTCTCTTACACCCTTCTATTCCAATTTGTTGGTGCTGCCAAGGGTAATTGCTACGTTGTCGGGCACTGTTTATACTGACCATTTCTGGTTCATATATCTCTGGGTCGCTACATATAACTTTTGCTCGATGTTGTAAGCGGATGATCCATTTCTTTACACTGTATGTGTGGTAGAAGTTGAAGTTGAGGTATTGTCTGGTGAATATTGGCTTGTGAAATACGAATGTCTTGAACCCATGCTGTGTTCGAGATATTAGTACATCCAGGAATGTTTGTTTTTCTTTTCTTTCTCGATTGTGAACTGTATCGATGTTCTTATTGAGTTCACATGGTCCAGTAATACGAAGTTGTAATCTGCGTATCTCAGTCATAGAGTTGGTGTTAGTGATGTAAATTCTAATGTCATCTCTTCGAAGTATCCCATGTATATGTTAATTAAAGATGCACCCATTCAATCCAACCAGATCGTGAGTTTGTTCACCAAGATACCCACAGAGGGCACTATCGACAGTCAAAGACAGGCTTACCTCGAACTCATCCCTAGGAGAACGTACCATTAACCCAAAAGATAACCCGATGGAAATGCTGACTTTCTGTACACAAACAACACACTGCGGAATGGAATCAGGCATATAACGGCAGAATCAAGACTTAGCAATGGGCTCGCCATTATCACTGGCTAACATTTACATGAAATACTTTTTTATTTTTATCCACTTCTTAAAATGACGAATGACATTTATATTTATAATTGTTAATGCAATATTTTGTTAAAGTTGTTTATCTCAACTATTTAGCGATGCGATAGAAAAATTTCTACGGATATTTTATTATCATAGGAATCACCATGAGTTTATTTAATCAGTTAGTCAGTTAAGTGCCATACGTGATACACGCTTGGGCAATCATGTCTCGAAAGAAACATGACTGACTGGGCAGAAGATTATCCCGCAGCAGGTTGCCATTACTTTCTGTACACTGGTTGCTAACCAAGGCTATAGAACCCAATCTGTCCTGTTATTTAACCCATAGCTTGAGGGAAGAGACGGAATAATACCTTTCCCAAGGGTATTTGCGCGTATGTGAATGCAAGGAATTCAACTGGAATTCGAACTTCGGATCCCCGATTTCTTCGTTCCGAGCAGATATCCACTGCATCACACTCATTAACTTAAAATTTAAGGTTATCTATCCCTGAGGCATGTGAGACAAGTAAGAGAAACCTGAATCCTACTGTAATAAGTACGGCTTTCCCTTGGCCAATCTCTGGTGCAGGGCGTGACCATTGTGTCCATTACTTCGATGTAGAGGGATGAGTGATTTCGGGAGAAGAAGAAGCATGGTACTACGATTTGGCTCTTATTGCTCACACCTCTCCCAGACGACGAGAAATTGATGTGCATTACTGGTATGCTGGGTTCACGCAGTGTCGTCTTTTCTCTTCACCATAAAAGTGTCAAGAAAGTGTTTATCTCCGATTGGCTGTAGTTGGCGGCCAGTACCATCGAACAAAGCATGCCTTTTCATTTCCTGTGTTGGATTGGATGCTGCTATTTTAATGTTTCCATACATCTGAAAGAGAAATAAAAATGCTGAAATCCGAAGCGTAGGTTGCATTAGTTCGTCTTCCATATACACTAAACGCGTGTTCGTAGCATACCCTAATATCAAAACATAAAAATTCCTACGAACTTACGTCGAAAAGAAAATTTATTTTCTAACAAACTCGTAAAGGATTTTAATAATGCAAAACAAGCTTTGAAGTCATTTACTCAAGCATCACCAACCAACTGGATCAAACAAACCAACTAGATCATATCATACAAAATCAGGACACTTCTCACGAATGTAAAATTACAAAAAACAAATGCTCAACAGTTTATTCAAAGGATCCATACTTTTACCCAATTACACTGACAAATTTATCAATCTTTCGAACATGTTACTTACAGGGGGACATCTTGACATCGTGTAATGGTTAGCAAGCTTATCTCGCTAGTTCATTTGAGACTGAGTAATGAATTCGATCCTCACTAGTTATTTTACGCTTTGAAACTTATTTTGAGCACCTCAACGTAGCTATGATAATGGTTAACAATTTTGTTTCACTAACAAAATTACTAATAAGTAGTTTGTTCGATCCTCACTGTGTGCCCCATACTTTTGACTTCTAAGCTGCGCCGAAAATCAAAAAAATATTTTAAATAAATACAGCAACGGTAATATAAATAAATACAGCAACATCACCAAACAAAATGAAAAATACATTTTATACAACAGTATCGTATAATTTAAAAACCAACGTACTTAAATGTGTATATAATAAATAGATAAATAAATGAAATAAACACACACGCACACATCACACGTCGCCTACGTCACAACACTCTTTGCCTACGTCACTACACTCACCAGTACTACGAAACTCATCATTGCCCTGATGATGATTTAAGAATATCGGAGGTTTGGATCATATTTCTTCCATAATTAAGTTTGGAAGATTTCTGGCTGAATTTCCTCCTTTTCTGAGAAGGATTATTCATAATTTGCAAAAGTCTATCAATAAAACGAATCGACACAAAATATCTGTTGTCTTTAGAAAACATTTACCGACTACACACAGCTATATATATATATATATATATATATATATATATATATATATATATATATATAATCACCCGCAAACAGTACTGTTTCACTGCTCAGCGTACGGTTAGTTATCCAATTCATTCTACCCAGGATTGAAATCCGACCGAATTGACATCAGTCGGCGTGTCTACCTCTAAACTATGGGAACTCGGTGAAGGAAGGCGGATTTTAGCGTGTTATATATATATATATATATATATATATATATATATATATATATATATATATATATATGTTTGTATATACATATATATATATATATATATATATATATGTATATACAAACACATACATGCACATATTAATAAATATATATTAATGTTGATATTTTTCTGGCATTAATAAAATAGTGCTCACTGAAATATAAGAGAGTTATTAAGTATATATTAATAAATATACATATTTTCCTACCTCTAAGCACCGCATGAAACTCCCAGTCAGGCTATAGACGTACGATAATATGCATATATATATATATATATATATATATATATATATATATATATATATATATGCAGGTTTCATTGAATAATATAGACAAGTTTTAAAACAGTTATTTTGAAACTGTTTTTGAAGTTGTAAAACAGTTTCAAAAATTCACTTTTGAACTTAGCAATGATAACAAAATTCCTTTTCTTGATATATTAACACTGACAACAATAAATTTACTATCTCACCGTATCAAAAACCCACTAATAAATATCCCTCCACACTCAATTATATTAGTAAATGCCCCCACTATTACAAAATAGCCATTATAAAAAAATCTATTATATCGTGCAAAAGTCAATTCATCTACAAATCAGATCTTCCACAGTGAACTAAAAAACATAAAACAGACACTCATCAATAATAATTTTCCCAACTACATAGTTGATGAACAAATACGTTATTTTCTTAAAAAGCTTAACATGGAAAAAACAACACATGATACTAACCCAACCAATCCTAAACATATATATACCGTAGCCAGATGCACTCCAACTACCAACTAGATGAAAACATCCTAAAAAAACTCATAAATACTAATATTTCTCCGACAGACTCTAACAAAAGAATTAAGTTTATTATATATTACACTAAATCCACTACATCTAATTCATTCGTCCGCAATGACTCTTCCCCCACCGTTAGCGATTTGCAAAAAACCAATGTAGTATATAAATTCATATGTCCATTTAGAGAATGTATCTCTAACAACCTCAATAATATCTACATTGGCCACACCACAAATTCGCTTTCACGGCGTCTAACGTTGCACTTAAATGAAAATTCAAATATATTCCGTCATTTAGAACAACACGGTTATCAACGCACACTTCTGAGAAAAACGCTTGTTGATAACACGTACATACTTAAACAAGAAAATAATAAACAGAAACTAAAAATCCTCGAAGCAATCTACATTAAACAATTTAAACCTGGTTTGAATACAATCAATTTTGATATTTCCAACAACGTACTCAAATGTCTGTAATCAGACCAGGGACCACAACGCCACTCTTCTGTCACTGTCTTCGGCCATCCACCACGGTAGGGATGGACTTATATTTTCAATTCAATTCTCTTTATTGTTAATAGCTTAAATGTTCTATGTTTACTGTGTGTTAATATTTACTCTTTGATAATGGCTTATGTGAGCCGAAACCTTAGACCCGATAAAAAAATTAACAATTACTGTGATTTTTTGTTGTCTTTCAACGACATCACCATCAAGTATATCAGACGGTATGAACGGATCCTACACAAAATTAATAGACAAAACTTGTCTATATTATTCAATGAAACCTGCATTAATGGAAAAATGCTGCCAAAATACACACAATATATATATATATAT
>JBBBDQ010000243.1:625000-742500 GCA_037127315.1 Ascarosepion bandense
TGTAGATCAGGTTTCATTGACGAATTTTTGTAAAGAGGGTTTTGTTGAGAGTCAGATGTATTACTGGTATATATATTTTTCTTCAAAAATATATTGCTGTTAATATTTTTTTCTTTTCTTCAAAATATTTTACTGGTATATATTTTCTTCTCCAAAATTGTATTGCTGGAATTTTCACTATAAAAAATGATTGATTAATAACGTAAATGTCTGAGTTTCAATTCCTGGTAGTGGACGCGCATTGCTGATGAGTCCCAAATATAGGACGAAACGGCCGTCCAGTGCTTTCTGCTTCCTGTTGAGGTCTAATAAAAGCTCGATGAATTATTTAATTATTTCAAATCCTCCTATAATTTCTCGTCTATATATATATTACGTTAGAACATGTGAAAATTACGAAATTGTAATTTTCATAGTGTTTGAGCCTCAGTTTGGGGGGTTAACTGTTTTCCCATAGCTGGTACCCTTGGTGAGTATGAACCTGAGAACAAAAGCAATTAAGAGGTGGGTCCATGCGCCTCAAAACTTTCCAGTTAGTGGCCTTGCTGCTTGATGTAGTTTATCGTCAAACCCAGGATCCGGATGTAGTCTATCATCATACCCAAGATGCCTCATTTTGGGAGTTTTACGCCCCCCCCCCCCCTGCAGAGGTGCAGTCGGCGTATTCTGAAGCCGCAGCCAAAAGGGCCGTTAACCTTAGTATAACAGCAGTGAAAAATAAAGAGTAAAGAATACTAAACAATTGTTAGATTATTTCTACTAAACTAACACAACCATAAAACGTATGGCCAATGTTTATAAAATAAAAAATATTCTGTTTATAATTTAAATTATTTTTCGACAATAACATCAATATTTCTAAAAAGAAAAAAAAACAGAGTCGAATGGATTTGAAACTGAATAGAAATCTATAAAGCTCAATCAACAATGTTTTGTTTTTTTCAATGAAAGAAAGGGTAAAATTTCAAAGGGTTTATTATTGGTGGCAACAATCTTAAGGTAATGAAGGTAAGCGAGAAGAAAGGACAAATTGCAAGAAAATAGAATGCATGGTTGTTAGTAAAAAAAAAAAAAAAGAAAGAACAGTTCAATAAGCAAATTACAAAACATTTGGTCAATACACAAAAGTGTTTAATTGATACACCGAAGCAATTAGTCGATACCCAGAAGTGTTTAATTGGTACGCAGCAGTAATAAGATACACAGAAGTGTTTAATTGCTACATCGAAGCAATTGGTCGATGCTGACCAGTGTTTAGTCAATACACAAAAGCAATTGATTGTTACACAGAAGTGTTTATTTGATACATAGAAGCAACTGGTAGATATGTTTAGTTGATGTAGCGAAGCGACTGGTCAAAACTCAGAAGTGTTTAGCAATTGGACGATGCAGAGAAGCATCTGCTCAATACACAAATTGTTTGATCGATACACAGAAGTGATTGTTTGACACATGGAAAGTTTTGGTTGATACACAGAAGCGATTCTTTGAAACAGAAGTGACTACTCGATAACAGAATCTATTGGTCAATACATAAAAGCAATTATAAATATGATGAAAAGCTGTAGATTTAAGATTATATGGAATTCTTTTTAGATGTCATCAGCTATGAGCTTATAAGGGTCGGTGGTTTGTCATATTATTACAGTTACGAAACAAATAACAAACGGACAGTAATTGTGCAGCGCAGCGCAATTCCTTATCAAGTCTCTCCAATACATGCTTATTCTTTTGCAGAAGAACAAAACGACTGTCCCCTGAAAACTGTTGTTATTTACGACACGTAATTTCTAACTACATCTGTCTCAGCGTTTATATTCGTTTGCATTTGAATGTCTGATTGAAAATCCCTATCAAAATATTTACTTTAAATTTACAATGACGACTACCAGTTTCTCAATGAATTCAATTAAGCAAAACATGTCAGTCAGCTCGTACATGAAGAAGAACACGCTTAGTTCAAAGATGAACCATTTTAGATAGATAGATAGATAGATAGATAGATAGATAGATAGATAGATAGATAGATAGATAGATAAAAATGCCTGAGTGATAGATAGATAGATAGATAGATAGATAGATAGATAGATAGATAGATAGATAGATAAAAATGCCTGAGTGATAGATAGATAGATAGATAGATAGATAGATAGATAGATAGATAGATAGATAAAAATGCCTGAGATAGATAGATAGATAGATAGATAGATAGATAGATAGATAGATAGATAGATAGATAGATAGATAGATAAAAATGCCTGAGTGATAGATAGATAGATAGATAGATAGATAGATAGATAGATAGATAGATAGATAAAAATGCCTGAGTGATAGATAGATAGATAGATAGATAGATAGATAGATAGATAGATAGATAGATAAAAATGCCTGAGTGATAGATAGATAGATAGATAGATAGATAGATAGATAGATAGATAGATAGATAGATAAAAATGCCATGAGATAGATAGATAGATAGATAGATAGATAGATAGATAGATAGATAGATAGATAGATAGATAGATAAAAATGCCTGAGTGATAGATAGATAGATAGATAGATAGATAGATAGATAGATAGATAGATAGATAGATAAAAATGCCTGAGTGATAGATAGATAGATAGATAGATAGATAGATAGATAGATAGATAGATAGATAGATAGATAGATAGATAGATAGATAGATATGAACGTGGCTGAATGGTTAGAACGTGAGGAACATATAAATTCATACATGTAAATAGACCGATGTTAAAACTTTTACATTTGTGCCAGTTACAGAAATAACTCCAGTCAGATCATAAATCATCAGCAGCCAGTGTTTTTAGAAATACTTGCTTGCAATTGCCATGGTTTTTTTTTTTTTACAAAGTATATAAATAGGTTTCTCGTATATTTGAAACAGTTTTATAGACGAGTGTGTATTGCGGTCACATTTCCTATGTGGGAAAGCTCAAATCCAGATAGGAATCAAGCATCGAATATAAGCTCGGTCACGATGACTTCTGTTTTAATACTAACACACCCATCCTTCAAACTCCGTCGACCAAATTTCACTCACAAAACTCAGACCAACCCGTCCTGTGGCTTTCAGGAACTTTCCAAATGGTCAAGGCTAAATAAATATAATTTTGTTATATTGATATCCTTTTAATTTATAAAACTGTTTAAAAATTATGACATTTAGAAAATAGAAATCATTGCTTATAAAAGCTTGAGGAGCCCTAAGCCTCAGAATATACTAACCTGAAGGATAATCCGGCTCTGAACACATGTCCATATTTTACTTGCCGCCAGTATATATAATGGAAAATATACTATTTTTATCACAGAAAAAAGATAAAACTTATGTAGCCTAGGTATTTTTTATTTCAAATGTTATATTTTGCTTTTCATAAGCTTTGATGTAGTTCAAAAACGTTTACGCAGCCTTGTGGGTGATGAGTTACTTTCCATCCTACAACTCCTTTATCACGTACCAAAAGTTTCTAGCATCTCGCTATTCTATCGCTATTTTCATGACAAATGATCAAACGGACTACATTCCTTCACAGGTAAAACCCGCCACATATACACGGCCGATCTATCTACGCATTCAATTTGTAAAGGTTGATAGATTAATTTGTTTTCTGCGGCCTATCAACTCTTGGCATGTTATTTAAAGTCAGAAAATATTTTTAGATTGTAAGAATAATACTGGTTTAGTGTTACAAATATTATTAACTAATCCATAGCTGGGGAGAGATTATGTTGATTCATACCTTTTCCAAGGGTATTTGCGCGTAAGTGAAAATAACGAACCCAACGGGAATTGGAACTCAGCTGTTCCGATTAAAAATCCCGAGCCATTATCCATTACTCATGTTCAGGCTTACTGCACCTAATATTTCCAAACGATCACCCATCAAGGTACTGACCAGACTCGATGTTTCTTCGTTGATCGTACGGGAACCGGTGTTTCAACAGGATGTGGCCTTATTGATAAAGACAAGCTCTAGTCAGACAGCTTCTTTCCAAGAACTGTTACGTTATAGAACAGACACCTAAGAAATTATTATTGATCTATGTTGTCTTTGCAATTTGTGGAAGAGAGCTTGGAGAAGGAGACACTCACAGAATATTCAGAAGGCAAGCAAAATAAAAAAAACAGAGAATAACCTATTTAATAGGATTCTGTATAGGGTTTTCAGAAAAATGATTACAATAGATAGGAAAAAGGCAATCGTTAATTATAGCTTCAAAGGGCTGGAAGCTATTTACAGCCATGATCATCCAGATCCTAAATGAACACAGCGCATAAAAGAGAAAGTGACGTTTCTTCAGTCATGATTAACCGTTGTGTTGTTATTGAGGATGCTGGCCTGGAACGTCGACAAGGACGAGAGCTCACTTCAAACCTCAAATAGCATTTATATATGCGACCCGTCGCTAAAGATACTGTAAAAAATATCGGGCACTTGTACAGTTCAAGAAAGAACCTAGAACCTTTTGTAATGTTCTAGCCAGATCAAATCGAAACAAAATTGCCCAGTCCCCACTTTAAAACTTCGACCGTGTTCAATAGCGTTTGCGCAGTCTTGTGCTCTATGAATTGGTTTCCACCCTACAACCCCTTTACCACAGACGAACAGTTTCCAACTTTGCACTAGACAATCGCTATTTCTTCCCCCAAACCCTTCGATCTTAACTATTTCAAATCCAGTAACACCTGTTATCTCTCCAACATATTCTTATAATAGGCACTTATTTCTTTAAGCCCTCACAACAGCACCATTCAATAGCCATTTACCTTCAGTTACAATTGAGCATTGCATTAGGTGTACGATAGTTCGTGAGCTGATTTCATATTATGTCAAAAGACGAAAAAGACATGAAATAAGATGTTCGCTATCTTATAAATCATATATATTTTATGGCAACAAATAAATTTTATGGGTCCCCTATTTAAGAAATTTTAAACTTTTAAACTTTTAAAATATAGGCTACTGTTGCCTTTTTTTTTTTAGGAAGCATTCTGAATACCGTCGACTGACAAGTGGCTTCCTTGGAAACAACTTTTAAAAGAATACCTTGTCATTTCAGGACTTAAGCGATCATGTCTCTTCACAGATTCTTTCTCTTTGTAACCTAGGGAAGGGTTTTTTTCTGATGCCTTCTGTAGAGTTTTGAATTCAGAGTTACCCCAGTACTACATGCCATCCAAATCCAAACTCCTGAAAAAACAACTTTTGAAAGAATGCTTTGCCCTTCAGGACATAGACGATGACCATAGATTCATTTTGTTTTTTTGTTTTTTGTTTTTTTTTGTAATTTATGAAGAGGATTGTTTTCCTGTTGCCTTTTGTACAGTTTTGCATTCCAGTACTGACTGCCATTCAAATCCAGATTCCGCGAATGCTTTACTCCTTCAGTTCATAGGCAATCATGGCTTTCAACAGATTCTTTTTCTTTGTAACTTGGAAATGGGTTGTTTTCTTGTTGCCTTCTATACAGTTTTGAACTCTGAGTTACCCAAGCACGGGCTGTCATTCAAATCCGGACTCCGCGAAAACAACTTTTAAAAGAATGCTTTGCCCCTTTAGGTAATAGGTGGCCATGGCTCTCTACAGGTTCCTTTTTTTTTTTTTTTAATTTATTTTGTAACTTATGAATAGTATTGTTTTCCTGTTGCCTTCTGTACAGTTTTGAATTCAGAGTGACACCAGTACTGGCTGTCATCCAAATCCGGACTTTAAAAAGCAACTTTAAAAAAATGCATTGCAACTTCAGGACATAAGCGATCATGGCTCTCTACAGATTCCTTTATTTATTTATTTATTTATTTATTTATTTTATTTTATTTTTTTTTGGGGGGGGGGGGGGGGTAACTAATGAATAGAATTCTTTTCCTGTTGCCTTCGGCACAGTTTCGAATTCAGAGTTATTCCAATACTGGTTAAACCGTCTATTTTGCTGTTTCTCTTTTAGATTTATTTTTAATTTTTTTCCCTTGCTCACTCTATATCAAGGTCAAGAGTCTCTCTATTTAGTGATTCAGGTTGTTGTAAAACCGTACAGGGAAGAAGAAAGAAGTAAATATTATGAGGATATACAGGATAGATAACGGTTGACCCTGAACAAAAAAGATTAAGATTGTAGTTATCTAGCAAATATTAACTTTGGAATCTGATTCACAATTTTGACACAATTTTATGGCCTTGGAAAATGAGGGTAATTCAACACCGTGGATGTAGCAAGGCGGGTCCTAGCTGTAAAGGTTTGAAATATCAGAACTAAAGAGTTCTTCACATTTAAATATTTGCCATGGAGATGGTGATAGATTAGCGATATTTTTTTTTTATAAGTGTTTCACCCCGAGCAAGGCATGTCACTGCCACTACTGCGCAGGGGGCTACATAGAGTGGATAAAGGATGATTAAATATAGGAAATGTCAGAGGGTGGGTGATAGGCGGGTAGGGATACCGAGAATGGTTAAATATAGGAAATGTCAGAGGGTGGGTGATAGGCGGGTAAGGATACCGAGAATGAGGGTTGGGTAGATGAGAGTGTTCTGAGAATAATTGGGAGTTAGCGTGATAGGAGGTGTCTATTGACCCTACATTGAAACACCTGGAGATTGTAGCTGTCGGGAAAGCAGACTTGTGGAAGGGAGTTTGTGACTGTGGGAAAAGAGGCTATTTTAAAGATAAATTATGTTTACAACTTCTTTTATAATAAACAAAGATTGATAAAAGTAATGTTGAATTGACAAAATTAAGCAATGGAACTAACAATCAAAGAGCTCGACATTAGTTTGTTATTTATAATAGAAAAATGCATATTTCGTTATTACAGCATTCTAACTGGAATTCTATCGATAAGTAGATTAATAATTATATCGATATTCGAGGTTTTAAGTGAATCTATGAGTAACAAATTTTTTTAACATTTCACCCCAAGCAAGATGGGACCAACACTAATGATAGAAGATGGCAATTGACGTTCATTGAATTTTCCCGAGAATTCAGGGAAGCAATTAAACGGAAAGGTTTTCCACAGGCGAGAAGTGCGAGAAAAGTAATTGTTCGAGTAGAATTTGTCGTTACATTTAACTATTTCAGCGGTAAAATGTGTAAACCTAGTTGCTAATCTAATAAGTCAGTCAGTTAAGTGCCATACATGATACACTCTTAAGTGATCATGTCTCGAAAGAGACATGACTGACCTGGCAGAAAGTTATCTCGCAGTAGGTTGCCATTACTTTCTGCAGTAGACTGGTCAACAACCAAGGCTATAGAACCCAATCTGTCCTGTTATTTAACCTATAACTGGAGGGAAGTGACCGATTAATACCTTTCTTAAGGATATTTGCGCGTAAGTAAATGCAAGGAATTCGAACTCAGCTCTCCGATTTCTCGTTCCGAGCCGATATTCACTGCACCACAACGCACTTTTAATTTCACGTAGTTGGGGCACTAGGAAAAATCTCGTCAGATCATTTTCCATGAGAATATTTGTAGAAAAGACAGAAAGAAGACGCGTCACGTCAGTGAGAAAATGACTGAAGTCGAGCTGCCAGGTCAGTATCCTTCTTTGAATTTTGTCGAGAACTTCGAGATGAATAGCAGGAGAACCTGGTCAGATATGTCAACAGTATTCAATGAACAGACAAATATTAGATTTATAAATGTGCAAGATGAGTTCTGACGAAAAAACTTTCTTGCGCGACAGGGAGGCCCAACTTTCTTAGTAGTAGATGCAGCTATAGATTCTACAGCTATAGATTTCTGAAAAAGACTTCAATATCAGAAAAGGCATAGCATGGCTGCTTGTAACAAAATGGATAAGATTTGGAAATCCAATCTTGATCGTATCATAATCCAAGTTTTTTTCGTGCACTTATTGAACCAATCTTACTCTATGGATCTGAAACTTGGACTCTTTCAGCAAAACAACAGCGCCGTTTAGATGGATGTTATACTCGTCTTTTCAGAAGAGTACTTAATCTTTCATGGCGAAACCATCCAACTCTAGAAATGATATATGGAGACCTACCAAGAGTATCAACCTTAATTCAAAAGAGACGTGTTCAGTTTGCTGGGCATTGTGCACGTGCCACAGATGAACTTGTTTCATCGTTTGTATTATGAAGGCACCCATCATCTCACAATCGATCTCGTAAGTTAAAATTTTCCAGACAGGATAACATAGAGATACATATATCGCCAAGGAAGACCTTACGGGAGCTATGACAGATAGGGAATACAGGAAGGGTGTAGTGAATTCTATCTCGGCCGAGGACGCAGGATGATGATGATGATAGATTCTAGATATTCGTTCCACTTCAGGTCGGTTGAAAATGTACCAATTTTTGCAACATAAGTGTCAGTCCGGTGAATTAGTAATTACGCCAAGTATCAGGTGTTTGGAAAATCTCCACTGAGAATCAACATTCGCTGCTTAAATGGACCGAAGATTTAATTGATCAACACTCATATTGCCAGAAGCTTATTTTTGTGATTGCAATCGACAAAGAAAAAGTCTTGCTTCGAAAGAACTCCTCAAGGAGAAATGACTTTATCTACTTGTTCATTGATTCGTTCCAATAAATTGATTTCTGAGGACCCGCTTGATGGTTAACATTTACTTGCCTATAACGACGGTGGTTCGATCCCCAATAAAAGCTATAATTCCGAATAGTGACTTTTAAAGTCATCATAGGACCTTTTCTTAAAATATCTGACGCAACATAATCTTCATAACTCAGCGGCAGTTAGCAGTATTTCGAAATCTGCAATAACTGTTGATTTCTTACATCATATTATGCTGGCTAAAGTAAAATCATCATAATGTTGATAATGGATTAAATAAAAATTGCGTACGTACATAGGCGTGTGTGGGTGTGTTCGTGGGTGTGTGTTTGTGCGTAACTCACTTCAGACATACATTACACTCGATGTTACACCAGATCATCAAAGAAGTTAGATACACTCTTCACTCGTGTTGACCTCTCAACCTGCAAGCGCTAACCCAAGTGATCAGCCCAGCTGCATCTAGGTCACAAGCGTGGAAAAATGTATCAGAGGCAAATATATAAACACCCACCACAAAGAAGAGATGGACAGTCTCTCTCAGACATCACAGTGAAGAAAGTAAAATCCACGTTCAGATAAAAGGAACGGGTCCACACTCACACACACTGGGCGACAGCAGTTGATAAAGTTCAGTGTTGTATATATGAGAGATGCATTCTCATGTTTTCATGTAGTCCGTACGAGACGATACATCATTATACGTGAGTACAAGTGGGCGCAGACATTATACAAATATATATATGTGTGTGTGTGTGTGTGTGTGTGTGTGTGTGTGTGTGTGTGTGTGTGTGTGTTTAGGCACTAAATTTTATTTTAGGCATGTCAGATTAAATAAAATTGCAAACATTGTGTCTGCTTATTTTTAATAAAATCCGTTCATACTCACGGATAATCTTTCGTGTATTATAATTGAAAGAAATACGCTGAAAGTTTTACAGATAATTTTATGATCAATTTCATGATGTCCCCGTATCCTTTCAATCTTCTTCCGAAATCATCTTCAGGGGTGTAAGTTGTGGTAACAAAAAATAACCGCAAATCTGTGTTGCTAAAAATTACTGTAATTTTTTTCTCGCTTCGAATGTAACGGTTATTGACAGTCATTCATTAGAACGTGAAAATTATCCATTGTGTAATTTTTATGAATTTTAATAAAAATAAGCAGACATAATATTTGCAATTTATTAAATGTAATATAAATATATGTAGGTAATATCAGACAGATTTTAGTCAATAACAATAATCCTTACTCATACACACAGTAAAAGAACCTTCAGATATTGGAGGCCATGTACATTAAATCCAAACAACCCACACTTAATAAAATCACTTTTAAATTTGGCCATAACACATTACATTGCATTTGAATACATGGTTCTGTTGTCATTCGCGCTATCACGCGGTGTGACGTCATAGAACTGCATTGCAAATTTGCGAACTGCGTTTGTTATTTTTGGTAACTATTGCCGTTGCCTAGCGGAGTTTTATGTCAACACAAAATAAAATCGTCAGGTGATGGTGGATGTTATTGTGTTACCGCCTTAATAACCTCTCTGAAGATGGTTCATGTGAGCCGAAATCTTAGAAACAAATTAATAAAAAAATTATACAAATGTTGGAGAATTTTTGCCAAAATACGACGTTTAGAACAGCTCATGATTAAACATAATAGACATTCATTTTCTCTTATATTTAATAGTATATGTTTAGAAAATTATTTGTTGCCTCGATACACTATATATATATATATATATATATATATATATATATATATATATATATATATACACACACTACCGACCATCAGTTTGGGACCACCCAAATTTTTTTTTTCACTAAGTTTACAAAATTTCATTTTTAGCAGAATCAAATTCGACGAATGTGTATTTTTTTGTTATTCTTATGCAGATGTCAAGTAAAAAAAAAAGTATTCTTTTCAACTTTAAAGTAAACATTTACTAACTTTGCTATTATTAATCTTATTGTGATTAAGTTTTTGCCGAAAATTCAGATTTATTTAGATATTATAATTACGCTATAATTTATTTTTGTAAACCCTATTACTACGGTATAAATGGCAAGTTAGAAACAGATTAGCATTGAAAACAGAGCCCAGGTTAAAATTCTTTCCAAAGAAGGATATTCTGAACGTGTTATCGCTAAAACATTAAGCCTATCAAAAAATGGCGTGCACTTAAATTTGATATATATATATATATATATATATATATATATATATATATATTGTGATTCAAATATAGGATCAGAAAAATTGACTAAGAAGGATTAACATACAGTCCAATATCGTTGTCAGCATTATATAAATGATGTAAGAGAACTATGGAATTGGTAATGGTGTTTGCCGTGCTAACTAGTTCACTTTCATATTGAAGCCTGATCTACCGTTAAACATCAAGTGGAGATACTTTCGAGCCATTGTAGAGGCAATGTTAATGTATGGTGCCACTTCTAGGACATTAGCTAAAACACTAGAGCCTAAGCTTTATGGAACCTACACTCGGATTCTGAGAACTATACTTAACATTTCTTGGAGACAACATCCAACAAGATCACAGCTCTATCGACCCTTTCCCTCATCTTTCTATAATCTTACGTGAACGCAGGAAACTGTTGGCGAGTAAAACAAAAACTTGTGAGTGATCTACTGCGCTGGACACCTAGCCATGGCATAAGACGGGTTGGTTGTCCAGCAACCACCTACATTGACCAGCTATGCTGTTACACAGAATGCTATCCTCATGACCTTCCGACCTTGATGCAGGAGCGTGATGATTGGTGCGATATACTTATGAATGCCCGAGCTAGCAAGACCAAATAATATAAAATAATTGACTAAACTAGGAACGTCAGTTTACATAGAGAACACCATTGAACCAATACGTGGATTGCCGTAATAGACAGATGACGTATCTCTTGCAATGGAACAAAAATAACAATGCCTTCTTTATGTAACGAAATAAGATTCCAGAATTGCATACGTAAATACCACTGTGATTGTTATGTGCTTGATTGTCTGTAATGATTAACTGTCGTTATTTACATTCAGACTAATGCTCTAATATTTTTAGTTTTTATCACAACTTTGCTGACATGTGACATTTTTATGTATATTTTTGTATCTATTGTATAGTGTAAAAATTTTTATGTTCATTTAGGGTCAGTTATTTAAGCTGGGGTCCCGAGTACGTACAATCGGACCAAGGCTAAAAATTCTACAACTGTATAAATTTTAATGTCTTGCAAAATTACACATTTTGAGTCAGAAATACGACAAGATTATAAATAACCAGACAGGATTATCTTTTAATTTTTATAAAACATACAGTGTATACGAATATTACTGATATTTAATAAGATTAGATCTATACGGCAAAAGGCCAGAAAAGTGTGACACCCTTGAGGATGAAACCCACTGCAGTAGTTCATGGCCTGTTACACCAGTTTTCAAATCATCGCTTTGAGCCAGGCCCCTGAGTATTATTGAACGGTTTTCCATTTCTCATTTGCAGGTTTCTAGGCCTCAAAATATCCAGACGAAAATTAGATTTTTGAGTGAGAAATATTTCAATCGGCCCAAAAGAAAATTATCAGGGATAAAAATTAAGACAATTCTCTTTTTTGTACTCATATTTAAAAAATAATAAATAATATCAAGAGAGTCTTTCCTTTATAGACACAATGGCGACAGTTGTTTTAATTATAGAGCAGGTTCAATTATGACGTCGTTTTAAATGGTACATTAGACTATTTTATACATCGGAATGATTGGCTATTATCGAGTTCGTTAAGCGATACGTGCTAAAAGCCGTTATTATGAATTATATTCGTCTATGCACACGAAACGATCGACAAAGATCGTGGAAAATTTTATACAAATTTCAACTCTGCTGATCGATTTGAAATGCTGATCTTGCCTCAAATTTTGACAGATTTCCAATTTCCGCCTGTTACTTATCCAATACCAATATCTCAAATGAATACTCTTTTCACAGGGCTCTGTCAGTATTATTGTTTTTCTCTTTAGTATTATTATCGTTGCTATTACTATTAAAAGTATATTTATGTTCATCTCTCTCCTATTACTATGTATCAAGTGCCATCATGTACATCCGAATCAATACATTTCTTCTATTCTCATTATGAATGATTTGAGCATTGCCTCTACTCCTCCAGTGATTATAAGCTTACGACCATATCACGTCGAAAGATCGCTTCCCGTACCATCACTGAAGATCGAGCCTAGCCGGTACCTCAATGTGTGACCGTTGGGAATAACAGGTGCTGTAAGCTTGCATGTGGTATCGGTGTAATGGATAATGGTTTGGAATTCAAAGTGACAAACCAACGCGTTCATGAGACTGGGAACTAAATCGCCCAGCTTTCACTGCTCATCCCAGTTAGAGATCTCGGGCAATGAACCTAACGCTTCTCCCTTTAATACAATAGACGAGATTGTGTGTTTGGAACTGAGTATAATTATGATCGCTTATAAGTAGTGCGGTTTTAATTTTATATTAATTGGTATGCGCTCACTTGAACGGCATATTACACGAGGTCTTGTTTAAAGTGACAATCCAACGTGCTCATGGGATAGAAAACAAAATTTTCTCTGTTCTCTCAGTACATCCGCTTTGGAAACCTCGGTCAATGACCCTAACACTTCTTTTAATACTATAGGCGAGGTGTTTGGAACAAAGTATAATCATAAACGCTTATAAGTATTTATTCGTATTTTTATCCAATGTGCTCCTTCGAACGGCGTACAATCCAAAGCCGGGTAAAACGTGGCAATCCTACGCGTTCATGAGACTAGTGCCATCAGACATCGACATAACATTTTCTCTATTTATACAACGAATGAAGTATTACCTTGGTGAGAGAACCGCCCTCTGAAACGGATCATAATAATAATACCATATACGTAATTTGACTTCTAATTACACCTATACATCCATTTGACGGAATATGGCACAAGGCCCACTTTAAAATGTGTGTTCACTCGTACAGGCAACTAAGAACAAAACAATTCGAGCTGCCTCAGAATATGCTTTTAGAGATACCTCAGCTGCTAGACATTAACCCTCACTCTTCTCCTTGGTGGAGGTACTGGCCTTGAAGACGATCTCTTGGTGCTAAATATATTAATAATAATGTACTGGATTTTTCTCAGGGAATATCGCACAAATTAAAGTTTAATGTAGAAATCCCACGCGTACTTGGGACCAGAGAACAAAAACAGTCAAACCTATTCGACATTTTTCTTTTGGAGACTCTTCAAGCAACAGGGATTTACCATAGTTCTCCTCTGTGAAGGAGGTAGTGTCTGAGAAGGACTCTCTCAAACAACAACAAATGACTGCATAAGAAATGTGATAAACGTCTCCGAACATCTACCTGAACAGAATGCGTCAGAAGGCCGAGTTTAAAATGTGTGCTCTGCGTGTATGCTTGACAAAGGAAAAACATTATGCAATCTCATTCAGTATTTCTCTTTAGAGAACGTATCATTTACCAGGAATTCACGTCATAGGAGTGGCAAAGAAAATATTAACCGTTTCTTTATAAGGAAATATTCAGCGCCCATTGATACGGTCGATCGAAAGTTCTTTAAATATTTTATTTAAAACATTTTTTCAGGAAAATAGCTTTTTTTTAACTCCACTGTTATTGCTTTGTTTTCCAGTAATGATGGGAGGTTTCTTCCTAAACTTTTGTTTGAAGTAGTGTGAAACATCAACCATCTTGATTATGTCATTATTTTCTCTTCTAATATTAGTTCTAACATACCTTGTGATGTCCATTTAAGTTGAAAGTCTTCATGTTATGTGATTTCTGGTATTTGGTACAGTTCTTTGTGGTTCTGTAGCACCAATCCACAAGATTCTGTAGCGCCAGTTCACGGGGTTCGAAGAAGGCTGCTCCTCGCTAAATCTCAGTTTCTTTCGCTGAAAACTAGTTTTAACTATTGATCTGAAAAAAAAGTGGTTTTCTACAGCAGACGTCTTTTATATTTCTGAACGAGTTTGGCGCAATACACCCTTGTGCAAATTAATTGAAACACAACCAATAATGTGTTCCAATGATCTTTCACATTTTCTTTGATCGCGTATACATCGTCTCTTGGCGTTGTTTTTCTCTTCTTACCGCATTTTCCTTTACGTTTTGGACTGATGGATCATCGTCTTAATGATACAACTGACAATTGTAAGGCTGACACCAACAATATTCGTGATCTTTCAATTATTTTCTTACATGTCATCATATTGAGTGGCTCTTTGGTTCGTGAAAATTAGTAAAACAAAAAACAAACACTTTGAACCTCTTCCTCTTACACTCATACAACAATCGAATTCAGAAATGATTGACTTGGCCTTGTATTATTTTTTTTAAAAAGTCGCAACCAGCCTAGCATTTAGATCAAAGTTTGTGATTTTCAAAAATAATAGTTTGTTTACATTTTTAATATTTACTTTAAAAATCTGTCAGATATTACAAATTATATTATGCTGTACGTGAAATAAAAGATTACTAAAACGCGTTAGCATAGACAAAGATGCATTCTAGAAACTCAGTAGAGTACTGAGGAACAAGAAAATTTCACTAGAAACAAAGAAGAGGGTCTTGGATTGCTATGTGGTGTCTGTTCTTCAATATGGCAGTGAATGCTGGACAATCCCTTCAAAGAAGAAGGTGGGACTTGAAGCAACCGAAATGTGCATCTACATAAGGATGCTGAAGATACCATGGGCCGAACATGTGAGCAACGATGAGGCTTTGGAGAAAATGGAAACGAAAAGGAAACTGATACTTGACATCAGGAAAAGACAGCTGAAATTCCGGGGACGTGTCATGTGGAAGGGAGTGCGCTTGAAGAATCTGATACTCACAGGTCAGAAGGAAAAAGAGAGAAGGGAAAAGCAACATTCTTGACGGGCATGAGCAAGTGGATGGCAGAGCGGAGTTTGGATGGGGTAACAGGAGAAAGCGTGCTAAGAGCCACTAGGGATATGGAGATATGGAAGGACATGATCGCCTACATCCTAAAGAGACACGGCACTAGAAGAAAAAATATATTTAAACCTCTCCAAATTCCAATGCGGCGATTTCACAAATATAATTTTATGCCATAGTCAAATTACTTCAAATAAACGAGAGCTTTTCAAAGACATACTCCGCGTTAAGTATCATTGTTAGTATGCATATATACATCAGATCACATTCAGTTCCAGATTTTAACAGTGACCGCTCGTAAATCCCGAAAATAGCAATGGGTGCGTCACTATGTTTTCAACATTTATCAGCAGGCAGTAAGTAACTTGTTTCTCTCTTAAATAGTTAACCCTTGCAAAGCTGAGTAAAAATAGCACTGGGCGTCTTGCTACGGCTTCTTAGCTTTTAAATGGCTTGAATACTTTCTCGGATTCGTGTCACAGGAATGGCTCAGCAGTTAATCATTAAAATAGAAAGGTCGGACAAGATGGGCGAACATGGCTCTCCACAATTGCCTGTCTTTTGTTGAGCGATATTAATATTAATATTAACGACTCTTTTTGCCATTGTTCTGTTACCGATTTTCTGTCAAAAATTGATAATAATGACTGACTATGCTTCCTCAAATATAAAGCCAATATGAAGGTAAATTTTTTCACAGAATTTATGTTTATTAAAAAGTTCTTCAGGCTTCAGTTAATGGATGCATAAAACTTTTTTATTTTTATCATCATATTTTTTACTAGTACTTCTTTCATCCAGTCGATTTTAGGAGCAGCTATTATTCTCTGGCCGTCAATAAACAGCGTGGACTAAAAAGAAGACAAATGCTTTTAGCGAAACTGGATCTTGCGTATGATTAATTCGTTTTCTATGGCTTATGCGGGTTATTTAAAACCAGATAATTGGATAGTATTTTTTTTTAGATAATAATGATTTAGTGATACAAGTCTTACTAATTAACCCATAGCTGGGGAAAGAATAGTTGGATGAAACCTTTCCACCTTTTGCATAAGGAAGTATAACGAACCCAACAGGAACTGGAACTCGGCTCTCTGATAAACAATTCAGAACAATCATTATACTAGGCTACACATCCAAACTTACAACAATTGGTATTCCCAAATGATTACCCTTCTAGGTACTGACTAGGCTCGACGTTGCTTTACTTCTGTAATCGAACAGGAACCGGTATTTCAACATAATAACGGCCCTAAGCTATGATCTTGCATATTTTTATTTTCATCTTCATGTAAATTTATTTCCATTGGTAATATTAGTATTATTAATATTATCTGGAATTTTTATTTGATGAGGCATTGTCAGCCATTACTCATTTTTGACTCGCATTTCTTTCATCTTCATTTAAATTGGCTGTTCAACTAGTAGTATTAGTAATAGTAATATTATTTACACTATTTACTGTTGTCGTCAACTTCGTTGCTATATTCACGACGTTTCGGCCGTTTTACGCTCCGACCGTCTTCAGGTGACTGGAGTTTCGAACTGACACTTTATTTCGTTCACCGGGGTAGGTTATTCTAGTTCCATAAGCCATGCTTCTTCCAGATGTCTTAGTATCAGTTATCTTCCTTTAACTCAACTCTCTAAGTTTTTTGTTCACCTCTGCTGTAGCCAAGTATTGAACTCACAACTGTTTGGTTGAAGTCACTGAATCCAACCAACGATTTTATCCACCGGACCATATGTCCTTAGAAAGCGTCGTGAATATGGCAACAAAAATAAGGACAAAAGTTTGAAAAATGTAAATAATGTAAATGGTGTAAATAATTACAATACTTCATCTCAGAAAGACAGACAAGCAGTAATATTATCTGGAACTTTTATTAGATGAAGCATTTTCAATGTTTATATATTTTTAGTAAGATTTCTTTCATCTTTATTTCACTTGCTTTTTTTCTACTAGTACTAATAATAGTAGAACCTAATTTTTCCTGCTATTTAACCCATAACTAGAGGGAGAAGAGATGGATTAAAACCTTTCCCAATAGTATTTGCGCGTAAGTGAATGCAACGAATCCAACTGGAATTCAAACACGGCTCTCCAATTTCTCATTCCGAACCGATATCCACTGCACATCTTACTATAGCCTTGGTTGGCAACCAGTCTACCTCGCCCGGAGGATAAAGGGGTGCGCGTCAACGCCTGTAAAAAAGAAAAGTTACAGAAGCATCGACGACACCCTTTTCGATGATGAGAGATCGTCGATGGTCTATGCTTCACGAAGAACGATGAGGGTCTTAGTATTAATAGTAGTGATATCATCTTAATTTTATTGGATGAAGCATTGGTTATCATTATTCATTTTGACTCGTATTTCTTTCGTCTTTATTTCACTTGCTTTATTTCTACTTGTATTAACAGTAGTGATGTTATCTTAATTTTTATCAGATAAAGCATTGTTAATCATTATTCATTTTGATTCGTATTTTTTTCGTCTTTATTTCAATTAATTTATTTCTATTTGTAATATCACATTTAGTTAATTTTCTTTTTTCTTTCGCCATTAATATGCACTGCACTTGACCAGTTATGCGACCATTAACGTCCAGCTAGTGAAGCACAGTCTGTACAGAGCACTGTTTCCAGGTTGACGCTATGAAGAGAAGATGCTTTACTGATACGTTGTTAAATGCAGCCTACAGCAACATGACGCGCTGGATGTGTGAGTAAAAACAGACTCTTTACTAGGTTAATATAACTAGCTTTCCTTTTCAATGTCGGAGAGAAGGTATGTTATTTGTTTTTACATTTTATTACGCTGTTCTATTTTTAGAAAATGAAATATTAATTTACATTCTTTTTAATTTCGCCTAAGTATTCTTCTTTATTTTTTTTTAATTATAAATGCTGGGGTAAACAACTGTACTGACAATAGATACTACCAAGTCCGCTCTCATATTTCGTTAACCCAACAGTAGTAACATTAACTTGACGTTGAGTGTCATTACATGAAGCACTAGGAATTATTTCCCGTTATTTTTCATCAAAACTATTTTAAATTATGTTTTTTATTTTTCTAATAAATACTAGAAATGGAACGTACTTTTTCATATTTTAGAATTTTTTTTTAAATTTCAAGAACGCACCTACGCAAAACACGTGCAAATGTAAAATGATATTCGTATAACTTGGCAGCGTAAAAGAATATTTTAATCTACAACAAAAAATCTGTATTTTGTTTACTCAGCAGATATATACGTACTTCTTAAAATGTAATGCAATATATTCATCAAAATATAGTTATCAGAAGACATATCTCTCATATTCGGTAATGCTATGTTATTAAAAAGAAAATAACCTGTCATGAACCGTGTGACTAAGTAAGTACACAACGTCATGTTCTGATGTGGATTTGGCAAAGAATGAATATTTATATATCTATTTTCCGCTATACAACAAGCAGTTGGCATATAACGCACACCTGGGTTTCATTGATTTGTTTTTACGACTTATCAACTATTTGCAAGTTATTTAAAGCCAGAAAATATTTTTAGACTGTAAGAAATTTTTTTAGATAATAATGATTTACTGATACAAATCCTACTAATTAACCCATAGCTAGGGAGAGAAGTGGTGGAGTCATACCTTTCTTACGGGTATTTGCACGTAAGTGTTTATAACAAAATAACTGGAACCCAGCACTCCGATTAACAATTCTGAGCCATTATACATTACACCACCTGCACTTTCAAGCTTACAGCACTAGGTATTCCAAAGCAGTTACTAATTAGCCTATAACTGGATAGAAGAGGTGGATTCATGCTTTTCTCAGGGGTATTTGCGTGTAAATGAAATATAACGAACCCAACTGGAATTTAAAACTCGGCTCTCCAATTAACAATTCCGAGCCGCTATCCATTAAACCAACTGCACATCAAAGTTTATAGCACCTAATATTCCCAAGTAGACGCCCATTTAGATAATGACCACGTTCGACGTTGCTTAACTTGGGGATCGTAAAAATATACCTTCAATTTCCATGAGCTGTACTCTTCCTCAACTGCCCACCCCTTATCAAGGTTATTGTACATAGGACTACCTTTACAAAAACTTCAATTAGTCTTATAAAGGCGGTTTATCTTAATTCATTGTTAACCTGCTTTGTCTGGCATATTTAAAATTTATAGGCTAAATTGTGTCGAAGCGGCACAGACCAACGTGGCAATCACTGACGAAGCATCAGTGTGATTTATACCGATATTGAGTTATTCGTTATGTTATTTTTTTATGTTATGACTCACGATTTAAGCGGTTGTAAAGTCGGTGATGCAGTCTAAGCTTCTATAAGTCTGCGTGTATTTGGTAGTATCCCAAAATGCACCGCTTAAAATGCGACGATAATATCTGGCAGTACTATAACAATAGTAACATTCACTATTTCTTTACTTTAATTATGATCTTCGGCTTGTTATAATATCGTTGAAAGCAGGTCTTTTCTTTGCTGTTGTCATTGTAAGTTATTTATATTCAAAACATTACACTATTGAGCAAAGGCTTACACTGCTCCAGCTCCAAACAACAACAATGGTTGCCATGTACCTACAGCACTGAGGTACAGTAATAATCTTACCAATTATTTTTACTCCCACTTGTCTGCCAAAGAACTTCTGCTGACGACCATAAGATGTCGTTGCCAAAGCAGTATAAAAGAAAACAGGCAAAAAAATCTTATTTTCTCTTTTTCTGCAGAATACGTTACAGACAACACGTATATCGTTCCTTTTCCAGGACCTTTTTTGATCCAAGCGAACCCCATATCGCATTGAACGTAGTACACAATAGTATGCGGGATACAGTACATTAATCTTAATTGTTTACCCATGAGAATATCTAATAATCCTACAAAAAGAAGTAAAGAATTCTACGAAAAAGAACGTTTCTACATATACATCTTCATTCACTTCTCTTGTAATATTTCCATTTAGTTTACTAAGGCAATAAAATAACACATCACTCAATAAGCCTGGCATATAGATGGCGCCACTAATAAAACATCCATATGATTTTTATGAAGTACTAATCTTTAAATAGCGCGTGACAAAATTTGGGCCCAATCGGATTATTAGTTTACAAATTATAATTATTTAAGTGAAACTACTGTTGCAAATTTTCAAATCAATGGAAAAATCTGAATTTCGTGTGTTGATAAAGCATTGCTTTCTGATGGGGAAAATACTGTTCAAACAAAGCAGTTGCTTGATAAGTGTTATTCGGAGTCTGCTCCGTCGGAAACAACGGTTAACAAGTGGTATGCTGTCTTTAAACGTGGTCGTATAGACACAAATGATGCTGAACTCTCAGGTCGCCCCAAATCGACAGTTGTCCCGGAAAACGCCCAAAATATCCACAAACTCGTTTTGATCGATCGTACATTGAAGTTGCGTGAGATAGTACAGGAGTTGAACATATCAAAGGCAGTGTATTCACCATTTTGCATGAACATTTGTCAATGAGAAAGCTACGTTCAAAGTGGGTGCTGCGTTTGCTCACAGTCGATCAAAAACAACAACGCGTCAACGATTCAGAGCGTTGTTTGCAACTGTTTCAACGCATCAAGAAGTTTTTGCGTAAATATGTGACAATTGATGAAACATGGATCCACCGCTTCATTCCAGAATCAAATCAGTTGAGTGGACAGCAGCAGGTGAAAGCTGTCCAAAGCAACCAAAGATGCAAACATCAGCTTCCTTGTTTTGGGATGTGAAAAGGAGTTTGTTCATCGATTACCTTGAGAAAGAAAGAACCATCAATAGCGAATATTATATAGTATTATTAGTGTGTGTGAAGGAAGAAATCGCCCAAAAACGGCCACAAATGAAGAAGTAAAAAGTGATCTTTCACCAAGACAACGCACCATGTCACAAGTCGATAGCAACAATGGTAAAATTATATGAATTGCACTTCGAATTTTTTTGCGCATCCACCCAATTCTCCAGATCTGGCCCCCAGCCGCTTCTGGCTGTTTGTAAAACTCAAAAGAATGCTCCAGAGACAGAGAGTCGGCTTAAATGAAAAAGTTATATCGAAAACTGAGGCATATTTTGAGGCCAAAAACAAATCGTTCTACAATATATGCATCGAATTGTTAGAGAAATATTAGAATCAGTGTATCACACTAGAAGGAGATTATGTTGATGAATAAAGTCGAATTTTGCGTAAAATTTGTTGTTTTATTAGTTAGGCCTGGTATTTATTGAGTGATGCGTTACGTGATTGTATATTTATTCTTACTATCTTGTTTGAGAAAGATCCAGTGCGCCACTAACCTACGAGCCAAAAGATTCATCCAAAGCGTTCATAAATACATCTAACAAAGTATATTTCTCAATATATAAGTTTTAATATTCAACTAATTATTCTTTCCATACTTATATAACTTTAAAGAATTGGAATTGAAATATGATGGAATATATTCAGCAACGTCGCATGATTTCTCCCATTGGAAAATACGATGTAATTAAAGAAAAATATAAAATATTATAAATCATATATAGAAATTGTTTTAATAATTTAGAAGTATTTTGATGCCCCAACCAAACACCAAACATAAACGCAATGCGATTTTTGAAAAATTAAATAAAAAGAAAAAAAAAGAAAAAGCGGTAAATGCGACAAATATTTGCCGAGTATTCGTCGAATTGTCTTTCTTTCTCGAAAAGAGTATCCAGCAGATTTTGTTACCGTTCAGAAGGAGATTATAAGTCATATGGTTGAAAGATCTATTACAATTTGAAAAAAAAAACATTGACTTCTCTCTGGTTCGAGGCAGACGATTTCAATTTTGTAACTTGTTCGACATTTCTTTCACTTTCTATATCATGGGAGGCGAAACGTGCTTAATATTAGAGCGACATACGATAAAGTTCAGATTTTTGAGAGCCGCAAAACATGAACGAATTTTACACACGGTTTGTTACATACATATTAAAATTAAACTTGCGTTTTTATATAATGGGGTCTCAATTCATAAAAAGAAATAATTGTAAAGCTTGATTTGTTTTCTTAATTAACAGTGATGAAAAAAAGATGTTCATCCAACATATTTTCACGAGCTGCATATTCAAATTCAAAGAGCCGCATGTCGTGGTTTGGCCATTCCTGTTCTATAGGACCAGAAAGAGACAATTGATCTTTCTGGGACACATGATAAGGAAAGAGGGTTTGGATAATTTGACACTCACAGAAGATATCAAAGGATGAGAATAGAAGAGGTAAACTGCAAGTAACCTACCTAACGAATTTGTGCAAATTGATGGCACAACATGGATTAGGAGGAATCGTAAGATAACAAAATTTATTTAGCGCTACAAAGAATGAGAAATTGTGAAGGTCCATGATAGTCTACGTTCTGAAAAGACATGGCACATAAAAGAATTTATAACAAAAAGGAGAAAAAGGAAATATAGAATAGCCTACCTATGATAGCACAAGAAGAACTAAGAGGGATAATAAGATCACAAATATTTAGAGCTACAAAGGATAGGAAACTATGAAAATCAATGATCGTCCACGTCCTAAAGGGACATATCATATAGAAGAAGAATTTCTAGCAAAAAGGAGAAGAGGGAAATATCGAATAACCTATAGCAGAACAAGGACTCAAAAATATTTAGAGCTACAAAGGATAATTGTGAAAATCCATGATCGTCTACGTCCTGAAGAGTCATCGCGCATAGAAAAAGAAGAAGAATTTATAACAAAACAGAGAACAGGGAAATATAGAATAGCCTACCTATGATAACATAAGATGCACTGGGAGGAATAGTAAGATGAAAATTATTTAAAGCTACAAACGATAGAAAACTAGTATAGGAAAAGGATAGAATTTTCTACGTCTTGAGAGGACAACAGCACATAGAAGGATAGTTTATATCTGAATAGCGCGACAGCTATCAACCACAAAAAGTGGTACCGTGTTTGTCTATAGCTACCACTTCGATAGAGTTTGACTGGACCTTTTAAAACTTGTTTGTATCACATCTGGTGAAGCCACATATAAATGATTTTATCGCCACATGCATTTATAATGAACTGATAAATATTTAAATCTCTTCGTTCTACGTTATATTTCTCTGCCATCCATGTTTATTTAAACTCCACTGTTGTTCGGAAAAGCGCTTGGTGTTTAAAATATTTTTTGAAAATGTTATTTTGCATAATACAATTATTTCTCTTTACTACCTTTGTTTCTGTAACTATATCGTATTAATTATAAACTTCAGCATAATTATTCCGCTTTCAATTACAAAATCTGGGAAGTAGAGGAGGAGAACATATTAAATCTCAACATATCAATAAGAAATAGATGAAGCGACAAGCGATAACCAAGTTGTCTCAATTCGATTGCTTTATTGCTTCTTCGACTGATGAAATAGATAAAATGCAACACGCATTTACCACTGTCAGCAAAATCGATCGCTGTTTAAGCATTTCTTTCTTTTTCGATTTCCCATTATTAATTACTTTGAATATTTTTACCGGTGTAAATTGTGGTGTTAATAAGTTTTGTCAAAATATCTATTTAAGACACTATGACTCAAAATGAAGCCCAGCAGCCTGGGGCATACGTATTAATTAGCAAGAATTTAAAATAAAAACATATATATAACATCGATAGCTTAATTAAGCAAAAATTGAAAAAACAATGAATTTGCACAAATTGCAACATAAAGATTTTATTTAACTCAAATTACATCTGACAATCTACAGATCACTGATGTTTAAACTTAGCAAAACATTTTATATATGTGTTAGTCTTCAATATCATATACCAGCCTGGCAAGCCGACATAAAGAATTTTCGAGTGAAGATGTGTCGGAGTTCTGGTATTAAATAATTAAATAAATAACCCTAACGGAAGTTTTAACCCTGACAAATTTTGCACACTTAGAATTAAAAACCAACAAAGGACTATCATAGAAATCATTTCCGGTTCGATTCACGATATTCAAATCGGTTCAAAATGAAATAAAGAAATATAACTGTTTTTCAGCCATGGAAAAACTTGAAGAAAGAAGCAAATAAACACATAAACCTGAGCTTCTTTTATGGCAGCTGATATTATAAGCAGGGTACTTAATTACAGTGACGGAGTAAGCATAGAGTTATCTAGATAGTCCAGTCGTCATGCCGTTTTGTCCGAGTATAAGCGCTTCCCTTATCACCATGGCAAACACGATATCAAAGGAAACTGATTTAAATCGTATTTACAGTAAGGAAAAACTTTTCAATTCGACATTTATTGTCCTTTTTATTAATTTCGCATCAACTCAGTCTCTATTTGAAATATAACAGATTTTAAGTGCTTTAAGCTTACAAGTCAAATTAATACAAAATAGTTTTCTTCTTTACACATGCAAAAGGAACACTGACAAACAAGTTGCAATGTATTTCCCTTTATTCAATATGTTTAAATATCTAAAGAGCATAATTTATGTAGATGAAATATTCTGTTATTTACTATATGACTATGTAATTCATTTTTCTGTCGTTTTTTTTTATTTTTATTTTTTTGTTAATTTCAAATATCCACAATTCGGATAATTCATTTAATAAACTTGTTTAACCCATACATTAATTGAAACCTTTAGATATTAGGTTCTGTTCTGTCATCGCCATGTGATCTTTTGACTATCGAGAGGTACACTGGTTTGATATTGTGTCTAATGAAGAGCTCTGCTGGAGGGCCAGTTAATCGAGCATCTTCCGCACCATCGCTGGGTCAGTCACGTCCTTCGACGATCTGATGATCAACCTCCCAGAGTTATCTACCAGTTCAACTCACCATTTGCAAACGGGAAACGACCTCGTGGCAGTTGTTGTAAGGACGCCGCCTATCAGGCGCTCCAGCAGATATATCTGACGCTGAAAGATGTTCCAGCGCTCTTCCATGACTGTGAGAGCTAGAGGGTCAAGCTGGCTCTCGAGGTCTCAAAGCCTTCATGGCATGAGATTTAGCAACAGCATCCAGAGTAACTAATACAGAAGTAAATATTTGCTTCGTGTATTTTTTTAAAAGATACGCAAATATTAAATTTTTAATAAATTGAAATCGTCAGCCAGTCACAAAATTGAGCAGAGCATTAACAAATTAATATGAAAACCTTTTCCAAAAGAACTAACATAATTTAAATTAAAAAGATAAATTGGCAAAAATACCCAACACACAGAACTGACAAAGTTTGCCATAAACAATAACATGATAAAAAAAGAAAAGGCAAACATGATATTACGCAAAGCAATAGTAATAAAACAAAAGATTCACAAACTAAAAATGATGTTAACACACAAAAATAGATACAGACAAATAACCGCAGTGTTCTGACTTCAAGACAAGAAAGAACAAAAATATGGCGTATGAGACCGAAAAGTGGCATATCTGTTTGTCTATAGAGAAATCTCAGCATGAATTTGTATGGTTTATCTGTAAATTAAGGAAGTAGATGTTTTTCGCACTCATTCCAATCAAGATTAGAGCCAACAAATTCTAAATGTGATTAATTATACATAGCATCAAAACTCACGTATACAAAATTGCATTCACTTCTGCCTCTTCTTATTAAGAGGCAATCACAATGACCGCTACACATACAGATCAAATTTCTCCGATTTTTGTCATGTTCAAGCGTTTACTACAATCTAGGTTAAGAGGTATTCGTGCAAACCTTTTGTAAAAACTTGATAAAACAAAGTGATAAATATGTTTTCCACACGCAACAAAATAATCTTTCATGATGTTTTGCCCTGACGAAATCTAATTTTGTTGAAAAATGAGAGAATTTAAATGCGAATAAAAGCTTATAAATTATGACACTAATTGCCGAGGGACAGTGATGTGCCTACGCATGAAAGACATGTGAGGTGCCCAGGGGTGCCACTAATCAATTTCTGTTAAAGCCAGATAAATTATTTTAAGATAGACATAAAAATGATATAAATATTTTTACATGTATAGTAGGTGTCCGTTAATCTCGCGAGATAAAGATAGATTCCTGTTTGTTCCAAATTCAGTCCTTTTTTAGTGAAACTGGTGCGACCTCTCCAGGCCTGTGCGATTGCATATGGAGGCTGTTTTCTACCCAGACTAAATGCACGCCATTTCTTTCGGGCGTACCGATAAGATCCAAAGAAATACAGGAGATTAAATTTAGGGACGGCTTGGGAGATGCAGGTGTTGCCGGAAAATTGTCAGTATTCACAGCCAACCGCTTTCGGAGCTCCCCTCCGGGATTTTTGTCTGAATTTACTACCATAGAGATTTCTGTGTTTGGATATGACTGCAAGACAGCGGAAGTTTAAAATCAGGATTTTTCCTCTCCTTGACAAACTTCCTGGGCTGTCGAGTTCGAAGCAGATGGCCATGAAGCGCCAGTTTCCGCTTTCGCTTATTTTTCGGCTTGGAGCTAGACTTAGTTGTCTGTTGATATTTGAGATACATTTGATGGAAGCATTTTATAGACAGTGGTAGCGTGTCCTCGCTATCACCGCCAGCTTGAGAACCTTTGGAACATATATAAAGGACGTATATAAATATTATATACATTACGTGTTTTAGAACGTATGACCTGTTTTAATTATACTGACTGAGAAGTACTAGGTTTGTTAAATTATTATTTAAATCAAAGTATTATTATAAAAATCCATGAGCCAAGGCAGAATCTTTGATCCGCCTTTGATTATTCTACTTTATGTACCGTGTCCTTTCAGAACATAGAGGGTTACGGACCTCCACTTACCCCTATCCCATGTCGCTCCTAACATTTTTCTTTTTGGTATTTCTCCCAAACGTCTTAAACTTGCTCAAGCTCATCAAGTATGTCTCACGTTGCTTTTCTATGTCTCTCTTTCCCTTTACCGTCCTGTGAGTATTAGACTCTCCAAACTCTCTTTCCTCATTACGTATCACAGAAGCTTCAGCTGTGTCTTCTGATGTTAAGTATAATTTTCCTTTTCGTTTTCATCCTCTCCAAAACCTTGTCGTTGCTCACGTGTTCGGACCATGGTATCTTCAGTATCCTTCTGTAGAACCACATTTTTGTTGCTTCAAGTCTTTCCTGCATCTTTGAGAAGATTTTCCTGCTTTCGCTGCCATGTAGGACAGATATCACATAACAGTCTAGAAATCTTCCTGTCTCTCAGTATTCTGCTTAGCTTTTGAAATGCGTCTTTGACCATGCCAATGAGCCTTCGGATATGTGTCGCACTTTCTGTCCTCTGTAAGAACACTTCCCAAGTATTTAAATTTCTCCACCTGCATTTATTTTAGTATCCCCGACAGTTGGCATTTTGGGCTTCCTTTTTACCGCCTTTGATTATCATAGATAAAAATCATTACGATGATCAGATTGTTAAGCCACATATAGATTACTAAATAAAAATTCATGATTCTATCAGGTTGTTGTAGGCGCATAAGAGGCAGTAAGTACCGATTATAAGGATATGTAGGATAAAAAATGGTTGACTCTAAATTTGAATGGGTTAATATATATTCTTGAAAGCACTCTGAGTGGAACTTCCTCCTTACCAATGAAATACGATGGAAACGAGGATGATTCAAACCTGTGTACGTGGCATGGTGAGTGTGTCCTAGATTTAAATGTCCGAACTTGTGGAATTGAAAAATGTTGCGTTTCTGAACATCTTGCATCATTATGTCAGTGGAAAAAGGGTATCTAGGGTTAAAAATAATTCATGGCCAACATTAACTCCTCAGCGATTTCAAATTATGTCAAGACTGAAAAGTGTGGATTGGGCAGACCCAGCAATACTCCATTTTTGGTCTAACACTTGTAAAGCCAGCGGACAGGACAAGTCAGATACATGGCGCAATACAAAGAACTGACCATTTCTTATTTCATCTTTAGCGATGGATTTCGGGTGAACTTTTACATATTCTTTCAAGCCATCATTAAGAATACTGCCGTTCATTATGACTCGAGAAATTTCAAGGTTTTCTACATGATTATAGAACATCACCAGCTTGGATTTCGAAGGTACTGAGTGTTACAAGACAATGTTTTCTACTGAGGTGTTAGATCGATGTCAGAGAAAGATTAACGGAATTAATATAGCTTTCATTCCCCTCTCTTTTAAGCATATTTCAATTAATGTCTATGCTTTTTTAGATAGTATCCAAAAATGAATACAAAAATATATCTTCCTCTCTACATATCTATATAGCTATTCTCTTCAACTCTATCCTTGTCTATTCATACCTATCTGAGTCCCTTCATATATAGGCAGGTTTCGTTAAAAATGACAGACCAGCTATTATCATTAAGTTTTTAATATAATTTTTCGTTCTTATGATTTTTTTCTTTTTAGAGCTCAAAAAATTATTAAAAAAAACTATATTAACCATTAACAAGAATGAATTTTGTTTTACTTAAATAAATGTGTAAATATAGAGTCATGTGTATGTTAAGTTCCAAATAGGATAGACATATTGTCACCTGATCATAATTGATGTTATTAAGTGCAGATTCCTCTTTTTTATTAGTAAAGCAGCCATTATTTTTAATCTTCTTTTGTCTATGGATGATGTTATTATGTATATATTGTCAACAAGTATCTCACGGTTAGGTCCTAGAAAATCTCGATGCATGTTTAAATGAGATCGGATGGCACATTTGTGAGAAAAGTGCAATGTCAATCTTCTTGTCAAATTTGTGGCGGTGTGGCCAATGTAATTTTTTACGGATTTAGACAGTTGCGAAACACAGTTATTCAGAGGACTTATCAATTCGTAAACGACACTAATTCTCTGCAGTTTAGAAATTGCAGGTGAATTATTATCATTGACGACGAGGTTGGCAGTTTTTAATTTTTGTAATTTGTAAATTAAACACAAGAACATTCATACAGAAGCATACGCATACATATATACGTTCATATATATATATATATATATATATATATATATATAAATCAAGTTATATAGTTATTAAGTATTTAAACTAACATAGATTATTCTGTTAATATTTGATAGTCTTTAATCTAGCATATACCATCTGATTATTATTTAATAAGTGTTTATTATAGCACAGATTGACAAATTAATAGTTAATAATTATGACTCTTTAGGCGTCAATTTCACATCGTTTCTGAATTTCTTATTAGGGTTTACCTGTTTGTATCTACGTATTTATTTTTTTTCTCTTTCTTCTGTTTTGTTTTGTTTTGTTTTTTTTTTGTTTTTATCCTGTGTTTACATTTGAACATATATATTTGAGCGCATGGATTTATTTACGTATAAGTGCATGTATGTTGGTGTGCATGTGGGTATATGTAATAGTAAGTATATTGATATATTGCTTTACATCCATATATATATATATATATATATATATATATATATATATATATATATATATATATATACATATAGTGATGATCATCCACGTATACTGTCTTAATATGTATAGGAAAGAATATTAATAAAAAGTTTTGAATTTAAAAACGGAAGGACCGAGGACGGTCTGAAATATAAAAATACAATAAAAATAAACAAATACTGTTTAAAAAAGTACGTTTTTAAATTCAAAACTTTTTATTAATATTCTTTCCTATATATATATATATATATATATATATATATATATATATATATATTCTTGCTTATGAACATATACATGTGCGCGTATGATTCTGTGTGAATGTTCTTGTGTTTATCTGTTGTATTTATACCTATAATTGTCTATAAGTAGATCAATGTGTGTGGTTTTGTTCTCTATATGGTGATTTGTTGATTTTTGAGTCGCGTACGTATTCGGTTTTTGTTTGTTTGTTTGTTTGTTTTTTTTTTTTGTTTTTTTTGTTTCGTTTTTTTTTTTTTTTTTTACTTGTGACTTTGCGTGCGTATATATTTTATTACATTTATTTGTTTATGCACTGGACTATTACTGTTTTTCTTGACTTTATTTAAACTTCTCAGCCTCATGTCATTTTACGAATTCGGTCTTACATGTATCCAATATGTAGCATTTACAGACGTTTTCCAAACCTGGCTCTAAATTTAACGGCTAAATTGGCACGTCGCTATAAACAAGAGTTAAAAAATCTGTGTATGTAAAAATCTGTGTATATATATATATATATATATATATATATATATATATATATATATATATATGCGTATGTATCTGTACATGTGTATATACTATGTGCATGTGTTTGTCTATATGTGGGTATTTATATATTTGTGTGCATGTGTCTATCACTTTTTCCTTATTTCATATTTGAATAACTTTACAATAATATAAATCTAATTAATTTGTAATAAAAATATTTTTTTAGATAAATTTTAATTTTCATTGTAAAATGAAACTAATAGTTGATTAGTAATAATAATTTTAATCAAATATTTATATTAATATCCTAATAAATTGGTTATAGTTCTTGTGTTCTTAAAATTAGAAATTACTTGTATTTTGATCGGTCACCACAGACTATGTAACAATACATCCTTGATTCAGGGTATTTGGCTAGTTTTGAACCTTTTAAAACTCTTAATCTTGAAATCAGCACCATCACTTGATAAGACACAAAAGTAGTGTCGAAATAAAATAACTACTTCTGTAGTGATATTATAATATATTTATGTTTTAAATTCTAAATAAATAATATATATTCTCTTCATATTTATCTATCTTCGTCTCTTTATATCTATCTATTTATCTATTTTCTTCTTATCTATTTATTCTTGACATTTTATCTATCTCTCAGTTATTCAACATCTATCTATCTATCTATCTATCTATCTATCTATATTTCTCATCTCATCTCTTCACCTCTATCTATATTACTTTGTTCAAATATCTCTATAATTACCTCCACATACAATCTGTCTGTCTGCTTATCGATCTATTCTTGTCTTTTCATATCTATCTTTTTTATATTCATATGTTCCACTGTTCAGTCTGTCTATTTTGTCTATTCCCGTGTTTTCGTATCTATCTATCTATCTATCTATCTATCTATCTATCTATCTATCTTGTATAAAGAGTCACAGTTTAACTTGTTTTGAAACTTTATAATGAATTGTTTTAATAACTAGTTTTCTTCATTATTTTCTTGATTTTGTAACGTTTAACCCTAGCCCTGAACAGGCTAAGATGGCAGTGATCGGAAAAACATCTTGTTGTAAGTCGGTTCCACAGGGCAGTTGTTCGCGGGAAGAAGCTGTTCGAATGAAACCTATATTTCACCGATGGCATACGGAGAGAATCAGGCTTGTTAGCTACTATGTAAGTGACATGGCGTGTTCTTGCCATGAAGGTTTGACTTGGCGGGACTATGAAATGTAGTTCGTTCGAGCACTTTCTGCAGAAGTAGTGGTAGAGCAGCAAGAGGCTTGCCATATCCTACCTGTGGGAGAGAGATTGTAGGGTGGAGAATAATTCGTCACCCACAACGGCTCAAAGACGCTTTTATCAAGGCTGGAGAGTGAGATCTGGGCAGCTCCCGTTCAAATATGACACCAGTAGATAGATAGATAGATAGATAGATAGATAGATAGATAGATAGATAGATAGATAGATAGATAGATAGATAGAAAGTGGGCCGTGTGCTTCAAGCCATTGCTAGTGAGCTTGTCATTGCCTCTTCCATTCAGAGATCATTTTGTCCTCTCTTGTTTGTTTTTATTGAATTTAAAATTTAGGTCCGTAGAAAATGCTAAGCAGCTTGGAATAGATATGAAAATGAGATGTGAACAGACTTGCATAGATCATAACAAAAGCAGGTAAATAGATATTATCAGACTTCGTGTAAATTTCCGATAAGCGCCTACAGTATGAAGTTAATCGATTACCTGCTTGCAAATGTTGTCCTTTCCCGTGTCCATATGCAAACATGAAAAACAGATCGATGACATCAATTTCTTATGACGTTAAATTACATCCCCCAACTTCCATCTTTCCCTCTCGACCATTATTCGTCTCTTCAGCAATTGAATGTTGTTGTACAAATCATAGCGAACATTCTCTATTCTTGGCTACTATTGTTTGCTAACTGAATGTCTGCTGAGCGTGAATCGGGAAATTATTCCTCAGTGAAATGAAAACAACTGATCATCTGACGAGTCATGGTTCTTTCGTCTTCATCTTCTTCTTCTTGTTTTACAAAGACTTTGGCAAAAGAGCAAGCTTTTTTTGTTGTTGCTATTGATATTGTTTTAGCAATAAGAAAACTCGACCTCAACTGCTATAGAAAACGCTTTTAAGACTGTCATATTGCGAAAATAACATTTTCAGAATATAGTCGGTACTGTTTTTCTTTATCTTGGAAAATTTCCGCCTGCAATATGAGTACATTTAAAAGAAGACTTTCACAAAGAAATGCTTCACTGTAAAAATAAAATAAAAAATATTGTGTTGTCCTGTCGTCTCTTCATATCTTTCTATCTGCATGCCGCATATCTTTCCAAATGTCTTTACTTGGCTCATATATATATATATATATATATATATATATATATATATATGTATATATATATATATATATATATATATATATATATATATATATATATATTATATATATATATATATATATATATATATATATATATATATATATATATATATATATATATATATATATATATATATATATATATATATATATATATATATATATGTAAATTCGGTCGGGATTCAATCCTGGGTAGAAGCAATCGGATAATTAACCGTATAGATAAGCTGTGATACAGAGAAACAGGACTGTCTGCGGATGAAGATATATATATATATATATATATATATATATATATATATATATATATATATATATACGTGTGAAAGTAACCCTGGGTTTCACGCTCTTGCGATCAATAGAAGTACCACGCGTATATAGTATATGAATAATATAATACATATAACAAATTGCATATATATATATATATATTAATATTTATAATTATATACATACACTTTTCACACACACACACACACACACACACACACACACACATATATATATATACATATATATATATATATACAAATATATATATTAATAAACATATTAATAAACTTATTACTGCAAACAATGCTGAAATAGGATCCTATAAACTTCAAAAGATTATAGGTGATTATCAGCCCGGCTACCTTTATGGAAATGTAAAAATCCATAAAAAAGATCATCCCCTCCGACCTATCATTTCTCAAATACCCACACCAATATATAACCTTTCCAAAACACTTAACAAACTAATTACTCCCTATCTTCCTGGAAAATATAGCATTAACTCCACGGACGAATTTTTACAGATTCTCCATTCCGTAAAACCTAATAATCAAATGATTGCATCTTTGGATGTTCAAAACTTATTCACAAATGTTCCCGTCCATGAAACAATTGACATCATTATCCGTGATGTATACAACCATGCTACTCTCCCATCAATCAATATTAAACCCACTATATTAAAAAAACTATTATTAGCATGCACCACACAAGTACCCTTTCACGACCCCTTAGGCAATATTTATACACAAATAGATGGCATTGCGATGGGATCTCCTTTAGGTCCCCTCTTTTCTAATTATTATATGGCAAATCTAGAAAATAAAATAATTAATGACAACAATAAACCCTCTATATATGTAAGATATATAGATGACATCTTTGTTTTAGCTAAGAATATCGATCAAATTAAATATCTTAAAAACAAATTTGAAAGTCACTCCGTCCTCAAATTTACATTAGAACTTAATATTAATAACAAACTCCCATTCCTTGATGTATTCATTGATTCTAGCACACATAAATTTACTACTTCTCTATATAGGAAACCAACTAGCATAAATTCGTGTCTTCTTAATTATAATAGTGAATGTCCCCAACGATATAAGTTAGCTGTTATAAAAAACTTACTTCAACGCACACAAATGATATCTTCTTCCAAATCTATATTTTATAAAGAATTACACAACATTAAGCAAACACTAGTCAATAATGGATTTCCTAACTCCGTTATTGATCAACAAATTAAAATGTATCTCAACAAACTTAACAATAGCTCTAACAATAATGATAATATTAATAATGGTTTACATCAAAATAAACATAACACTATTAACTTATACTATTGCAACCAAATACATAATAATTATAAACAAGATGAAAAAACTCTCAAAAACATAATACGTAGAAATGTTAAACCAGTGGATAGTAATAATCAAATTAAACTCATTATATATTATAAAAAGTTTAAAACAATTGACCTCATAGTTTATAATAACCCAACAGGCACTAAACTAAATTCTTTACAAAAAACCAATGTAGTGTACCAATTTACATGCCCATTCAGAGATTGCATCTCTGATACTACTCAAAAACCTAGTACATATATTGGTTTTACCACAACCACGCTCTCCCGTAGACTTACATGTCATCTTTCTGATCAGAGTACTATTAAACAACATTTCTCTGAAAAACATAAACATGTAGGTAATATCAGACAGATTTTGGTCAACAATACGGTGATCCTTACTCATACACACAGTAAGAGGAACCTGCAGATATTGGAGGCTATGTACATCAAATCAAAACAACCAACACTCAATAAAATCAACTTTAAAACAGGAAATAACATATTACATTGCATTTGACTAGATGGTTTTGTTGTCATTTCGCGCTATCCCGCGGTGTGACGTCATAAAACCGCATCGCAAACTTAAGAACTGCGTTTATTATTTTTGGTAACTATTGCCGTTGCCAAGCGGAGTTTTATGTCAACACAAAATAAAATCGTCGGTGATGGTGGATTTTATAATATTTCAGTTTAAACTACCTCTCTGAAGATGGCTCATGTGAGCCGAAAGCTTAGAAGAAAACCAATAAATAATTATCCAAATGTTGGAGAATTTTTGTCTTTATTTTCAACTGAAATTAAAGCAAAAATACGACGTTTAGAACGGCTCATGATTAAACATAATAGACATTCATTGTCTCTTATATTTAATAGAATATGTCTAGAAAATTACTTGCTGCCTCGATATACTAAATATATATATATATATATATATATATATTCTAGTCTCAACACATATATACATATCTGACTATATCATATAAATCTGTTCATATCTATCTATCTAAACTAAGTATAATGATATCTATGTATCTATCTCAACTACATATACAGTAGCGGCCATAATATAAGTAACGGAAACAACAAAGACATAAATATGTTTATTACTTAAAAAGTAATACATGATTTGCAACGAAATGTTTACCGAATAAGGGTGTAATGCATAAATATTATACAAAAATGTACAAAATAGTTTTTTTTTAAATAAAGATTAAATGGAACAAAAGAAATAAGCTACTGTGCAAAAGTTAAGGAACGATGTTAATAATTTGCATAAACTTTTAATTTACATTGTTAAAAAACCTCGATGTAGTTTTTCAACAATAAGTAAAAATTCATTTATCATTAGGACTTTATTTTTAAGCAATATGGCAAATTCGACACACAAAACGCTCTCTTTTGAAGAAAAAAACTCATTATTGCTAACTATCAAGAAAAAAAGTCAATTTCAGCAATTTCTGCTATTGTTCATAGGTCTAAAAGTGTCGTTCATCGTGTAATTAGCAGGTATAGAACTGATAAGACGTTAGATGCAAAACCAAAAACTGGCAGACCTCAAAAACATCACAAAAAGAAGATCGAAGAATTGTTAGAATATCTACAAAAAACCGTTTTGAAACTGATACATCAATTGCCCTTAAATTTAACGAAGACGCAGATAACAAGATCTCAAGTAAAACGGTTATTCGCAGGTTAAAAAATAATATGCATTTTATTAAGATAATCCTGTTTAATCAGAATGATAACACCAGAACCTTTATCAGGCTTGGTAATGTAAATGTCTTCACGCAAATGGTTTTCTGTCCTACACAGTTCCCTCAGCTCATCACTTACGTATTTTAGGTGTCTGTCTCAAAATCCAACAACAGAGTCTGTGCAGGCAGAAAGAACGATTTATTCGCCCCTTGCAATTACTGGAGGGTTTATGAGTGTTACATATTTTCCATTTTATCACTCTTAGGGAGTTGTGTGTTTACACCCCCCCCCCTTACATTTTAATGATTTGATTAAAATTTACATTTAGACGAGCTCCTTCTTTCCCCGCGTTTTTGTAATTTAAGCTTTTGGTGTTCTTCTTTCTCCAGTATTTACAATTCATAATAAAGTGAACGTAAGCCTTTGAAAGTGTTAGCCGAAAGGTTCCTCAGGTCAAGTTAATATAATGACGTCAATTTTTTTCAAAGCAATCAGTTTCTTAGTGGGTACAAATCTTTGTTAGTATATATATATATATATATATGAAGTAAATATATCCATATGTATCTAAGTAACTCAACAAAATCTGTTTATATCTATCTATCTATCTATTTATCTATCGATCTATCTATCGATCTATCTATCTATCCTAAATATGTTGTTATCTATCTATAGGTCTATAATAAATATGTTCATATCTATCTGTCTACCTCACTATACTAAATATGTTCTTATCTAAGTATCTATCTATACTAAATACGTTCATTATCTATCTATCTATCTATCTATCTATCTATCTATCTATCTATCTATACTAAATAAGTTCATATCAATTTATCTATATATCTTCCTATGTATCTAAATATCTATCATAAATACGTTCATATCTCTCTCTCTCTCTCTCTCTCTATATATATATATATACATACATACATACACTAAATATATTCATATCTACTTTTCTATCTATTTATGTATAGTAAATATGTGCATATCTATCTATTTATCCATCTGTCTATCTATCTATCTATATATCTATTTATCTATCTGTAGTAAATATGTTCATATCTATCTGTCTATCTATCTATCTTTCTTTCTATCTATCTATATTAAATATGTCGATATATATATATATAAATATATATATCTGTATATACTAAATATGTTCATATCTATATAACTATCTACTTATCTATTTGTCTATATATATATATATATATATATATATAAATCTATATTAATATGTTGATATCTACCTATCTATCTATACTACATACGTTCATATCTATCTATCTATATTTCTATCTATCTATCTATCTATATATCTATTAACCTAAATATATATATAAATATATACAACATCTTTCAATAACTATATATATATATATATATATACTAAATATGTTCCTATCTATCTATTCTGTTTATCTATCTATCTATCTATCAATATATCTCTCTATCTATCTATATGTCTATCTATCTACATTTCTATCTATCTATCGATCTATCTATCTATAGTAAATATGTTCACATCAGTCTATCTTTACTAAATATGTTCATATCTATCTATCTATCTATCTATCTATCTATCCTAAATATCTTCATGTATATCTCAGGCAGCTCCGCCCCCTCGGAAACTCTGACCCCTGCCGCAGTTTTCGTCAACATCTCAATCCACTCTTACTCTACCCAAGAAAACCAGAGAGCAGACTGGCACTCGTTCCGAGACTTCCTCTGCGACGTCCCCTCGAACAAAGTCTTCGATCTTCCTGTCGAAGACTGTGCGTCCGAGACCTCCTCTTGGGTTAAGGCTGGCATCGATGCTTTTATCCCTGCCAGGAAATTCCAGCTAAAATAAAATTCGGCCTCCTGGTTCTCACCCGCTTGCTCGGCCGCCATTGTCCACCGGAACCATTTCTTCCGGCTCTATCGAAGCTGCTCGTCGAACCAAAACAGGCGCCTTTTCGCCTCAACACGTAATAAGTGTAAAAAAGTACTGAACGAAGCTAAGAGGGCGTTTGCTACCAGTATGAGGCAACGCATAGCATCCTTTAAGTTCGGCTCTTAAGATTACTGACGACTCTGCAAAAGCGTGCTCAACAAGAGCAAGACTTCAATACCCCCACTAATCAATGAATTTGAAGTTCTCACCTCCCCAGCAGACAAGGCTGAATGCTTTGCCCGTAGATTCTCCACCAATTCGACACTGGACTCGTTAGGAATACCTACACCCGACTTCCCACACAGAACTAAGGCTCAATTAAATAACGTTCACATTACACCCTCGCTGGTCTCCAAGAAAATTGCACAACTTGACCCACACAAAACGAGCAGCGGGGACGGAATCCCAATCATAGTACTGAAGAAATGTGCCCCAGAACTCTTCTCTGTCCTCTCTAAACTCTATAACCTCTGCCTATCTGCTTCCTGTTTTCCTGCCTGTTGGAAGTCCTCCTGTTTAGTTCCTATATTTAAGAATTCTGGCGAATCCTCAAACCCCGCCAATTACCGCCCTATTAGACTTCTTCCGATCTTCGGCAAAGTTTTCGAAGCCATTATCAACGCCGAGGTTATTCAGCATCTCACGGCCCACAGACTTCTCTCTGACAAACAGTACGGGTTTCGCTTCACCAGGTCTACTGCTGATATGCTAACGACCATTACCGAGTACATATACCAGGCTCTTGACAAGAATGGCGAATCACGAACTGTTGCCTTGCATATCTCCAAAGCGTTCGACAGGGTCTGGTACGCTGGCCTCTTATGCAAACTGCGGAGCTACGGGATAACTGGACATCTGTTTGATCTCATCCAGTCATTCCTCTCTAACCGCACATTGAAGGTAGTATTAAATGGGCATGCCTCCCAAAACTACCATACGAACGCGGGCGTCCCTCAAGGTTCTATCCTAGGTCCCACGCTCTTTCTGATGTACATTAATGATCTCCTCCACGCCATTAGATCCCAAGTAGGCATTTACGCCGATGACACCACCATCTACTCTCGCCTCGATCAAAAACCCGGTGTGGGCGACAAAGTGAACCTCGCTGCCGAGCTTGAAAAGGACCTCCACTCCGTAATGGCCTGGGGTAGGAAATGGCTAGTAAATTTCAATGCTTCTAAAACGAAACTGTTATCAACAAACCACCATAGACAATCGCATCTACACCCCATTAGCATGGAACAGGCTTGCCTCCCAGAGAGTAAAACACTACGCCTCCTTGGCCTTACACTTTCGGCGGACCTCAAATGGAATGACTATATCGAATCATTGCCAAATCTGCCGCTATGAAAATCGGCTCTCTGTGCAGGGCCCGGAAGTTTTTCCCACCTGAATCTATCCTGCACATATACAAATCTACCATCCGCCCATGTATTGAATACTGCTGCCACATCTGGTCGGGTGTCCCTGCTACTCTCCTTGGGCTTCTTGACAAAATACAAAGGAGAATCTGTAACGTGGTTGATAGTGACTTGGGAGACCGGCTGCAACCACTCTCTCACCGGCTTGATGTGGCTTCCCTGTGCCTCTTGTACAAGTACTTTCATGGCTTCTGCTCCGATGAACTTAGATCATTGGTGCCACCTGAGCACGAATTTACACGAGATACTAGATTAGCAACTAGGTCCCACAATTTAAAAGTTAAACAGATAAGATGTAACCGTAATTTCTACTCCAACAGCTTCTTTTCTCGCGCTTCCTTCCTGTGGAATTCCCTTCCACATATCTGCTTTCCCGACAGCTATAATCTCCAGGCGTTTAAATGTAGGGTCAATAGACACCTCCTATCACACTAACTTCCAATTATTCTCCCAACACTCTCATCTACCCAACCCTCATTCTCGGTATCCTTACCCGCCTATCATCCACCCAGACATTTCCTATATTTAACCATCCTTTCTCCACGCTATGTAGCCTCCTGCGCAGTAGTGGCAGTGAAATGCCTTGCTCGGGGTGAAACGCTTATAAAAAAAAATGTACATATATATCTATCTATACTAAATATGCTTATATCAATATATCTATCTCTCTTCTATCTATCTATCACACTATACTAAATACGTTCATATCTATATATCAATCTCTATCTATGTTAATATATGTGTATGTTCATTTATATCTATCTATATGTCTATCTATCTAACTATACTAAATAATTTCCTATCTATCTATCTATCTATCTATCTATCTATCTATCTATCTATACTAAAAATGTTCATAAATATCTATCTATATAACTATAATAAATGTGTTCAAATTTATCTATCGATCTATACGAAATATGTTCATATCTATCTATCTATCTATCTATCTATCTATCTATCTATCTATCTATCTATCTATCGAATTATCTTTATACCTACCTATACTAAATGTGTTTATATCTATCTATCTATCTATCTATAGTAAATATGTTTATCTATCTATCTATCCTAAATATTTACTTACCTCTCTATCTATACATCTATCTATCTATCTATCTATCTATCTATCTATCTATCTATCTACCTATCTATCTATCTATCTATCTATCTTATGAAAAAATATATATTGGGAATACCATGAACGTATTTAAAAAGTGATTTTACAATCACCTCTCATCCTTCAATAACAAAGAAAAACAAAACATGACATCTCTCTCTCCAAATACTTTTGGAAATTAAAAGACGAAAATAAAACCTAAGGTCAAATGGAAAATCCTCAAAAAAGCAAGAACAGCAAAATCTATAAAAGAACCATGCTTTCTTTGCCTTCAAGAAAAATAGAGATCCTTAAAGATATAAATAGTAACAAGCTCTTAAATCAGAGACACGAAACCACAGTAAACTGAAAGCACATTAGGGACCTAACCCTACAATCATGCTGAGAAATACTAAGAGTTTGTTTAGATATTCTTATTATAAAAGATTAAAAATTCTATAGAAAAAATCGCTCCAATAAATCCTTAAAGAAAGGTCTAATACCCACAAAAACATCTAAATGAATAAAACGTGAAATTAAAGAAATAAAAAAGCTCCCAAACTATCACTAAAGCCTACACCAGTAACCTTACTTAACGCAATGACCTTACTTAAATACAAAAATATTCCGTACTGGAAAAATGAAAATTAAACAAATGGCTCCCAAACTCGAAAAAGAATCAAAATTCATATATTCAAAATTAAGATTAAATATACTACTTCAGAATAATTATATCATATACAAAAATAAACTGTAAGCACACGTAAGATCTAACCCTACAATCACACTAAAAAATACTGGGAATTTGAATAGATATTTTTATTATAAATGATAAAGAATGCTATAGAAAAAATCGATCTAATAAATCCTTAAAGTAAGGTCTACAAAATATCTAAATAAATAATATATATATAAAAAATTAAAATAAATAAGTAGGATTCCAAACGATAATTTATAAAGAAAAGAATATAAAAAAATTAAAAGAAAAAACCGATCCTCTAAACTTAAAATTAAAATTAAACATACAACTTTATATAAAAACTGATAAAATGCTAATTTGCATTTACTCCCTAAAAAATACAAGTTTAGATTTCTTGAAATAACTTCGCCTAAATACAATAATACTCCAAACTTGAATATAAAATAAAAAATATATTTTTAAAAAAACTATAAAATAGAAAATATTCCATACCGAAAAAATCAAATTTGAAAGGAAAAACACCCCACCCCTATCACGTCTGTCTAAGAAACCCCAAAGTGAAAACCAAGCCACAGAATCAAAGTAAATACATGAATTAGGTCCGCTAACAACAGACATAATTCAATTAAACGATAACCAACCATAAAACTGACCACTCGACACGCCGCTCTCTTAGAAATTCTAACCAAAAGATATACCCAACCAATAAAACGTACATTCCAACAGATAATGCCATTAATCAACAATTTCACACTTACACACCAGGTTCTTCAAAAGTCTAACGGTCAAAACGAAAGACAAATTCGCTTAATTATCAATAACCCCAACCAAACCCCACGACAACAACGAACCAAATATAAACAGAGAATGATTCCAAACTCTTACTCTTTACTTCTCCCGATGATGTGTTCCAGTCCAAACACTGAAACAACCATATGATTGTAGAGAAGAGGACATATATAGAAAAGATTATGTACATGTTCTAAAACATAATTTATAATAAATATTCACAGCTCTATACATCATATATCGAGCACTGTTTTAAATTAATGTTTTGGACGAAAACATTTTTTTCTTTTCTCTCCTCATTCTATACTCACTCGTATATATATATATATATATATATATATATATATATATATACTAAATAACTTCATATATATCTATGTATATATACTAAATATATTTATATCTATCTATGTATCTATCTCTACTAAATATGTTCATATCTATATATCTCTCTATTTATACTAAATATGTTCATATTTATATATCTATATATCTATCTATACTAAATACGTTCATCTTTTTCTCTCTATACTAAATATGTTGAAATCTATCTATCTATCTATCTATCTATCTATCTATCTATCTATCTTAAATATGTTCATATCTATCTATCTATCTATCTGTCTTTCTATCTATCTATACTGAATATTTATCTATCTATATATATATGTGTGTGTGTGTGTGTGTGTGTGTGTGTGTGTGTGTGTATTTATACTGAATCTATCTATCTATCTATCTATCTATCTATCTATCTATCTATCTGTACTGAACATCATCGTAGATATCTATGTATCTATACCAAATATGTTCATATATATCTATTTATCTATCTATAATAAATATGTTCATATCTATCTATCTTAAATATGTTCATATATATCTATATTTATATATATATATTTATATCTATCTATCTATCTATACTAAATATATTTATATCTATCTATCTATCTATACTAAATATATTTATATCTATCTATCTATCTATCTATCTATCTATCTATCTATGCTAAAAATATTTATATCTATCTATCTATGCTAAATATATTTATATCTATCTATCTATCTATGCTAAATATATTTATATCTATCTATCTATCTATGCTAAATATATTTATATCTATCTATCTATGCTAAATATATTTATATCTATCTATCTATCTATGCTAAATATATTTATATCTATCTATCTATCTATGCTAAATATATTTATATCTATCTATCTATCTATGCTAAATATATTTATATCTATCTATATATCTATGCTAAATATATTTATATCTATCTATCTATCTATGCGAAATATATTTATATCTATCTATCTATTTATTCTAAATATATTTATATCTATCTATCTATCTATTCTAAATATATTTATATCTAACTATCTATCTATCTATGCTAAATATATTTATATCTATCTATCTATCTATCTATCTATCTATCTATCTATCTATCTATCTATGCTAAATATATTTATATCTATCTATCTATCTATGTTAAATATATTTGTCTATCTATCTAACTATGCTCAATATATTTATATCGATCTATCTATCTATCTATGCTAAATATATTTATATTTATCTATCTATCTATGCTAAATATATTTATATCTATCTATCTATGCTAAATATATTTATATCTATCTATCTATGCTAAATATATTTATATCTATCTATCTATCTATGCTAAATATATTTATATCTACCTATCTATCTATCTATGCTAAATCTATCTATCTATCTATCTATGCTAAATATATCTATCGATCTATGCTAAATATATCTATCTATCTATCTATGCTAAATATATTTGTATCTATCTATCTGTCTATGCTAAATATATTTGTATCTATCTATCTGTCTATGCTAAATATATTTGTATCTATCTATCTATCTATCTATCTATCTATCTATCTATCTATCTATCTATCTATGCTAAATATATTTATATCTATCTATCTATCTATCTATCTATCTATGCTAAATATATTTATATCTATCTATCTATCTATTCTAAATATATTTATATCTATCTCTCTATCTTAAATATATTTATATCTCTCTATCTATCTTAAATATATTTATATCTATCTCTCTATCTTAAATATATTTATATCTATCTCTCTATCTTAAATATATTTATATCTATCTATCTATCTTAAATATATTTATATCTATCTATCTATATTAAATATATTTATATCTATCTATCTATATTAAATATATTTATATCTATCTCTCTATCTTAAATATGTTTATATCTATCTATCTATCTTAAATATGTTTATATCTATCTATCTATCTTAAATATGTTTATATCTATCTATCTATCTATCTATCTATCTTAAATATGTTTATATCTATCTATCTATCTTAAATATGTTTATATCTATCTATCTATCTTAAATATGTTTATATCTATCTATCTATGCTAAATATATTTATATCTATCTATCAATCTATGCTAAATATATTTATATCTACCTATCTATCTATCTATGCTAAATATATCTATCGATCTATGCTAAATATATCTATCTATCTATCTATGCTAAATATATTTGTATCTATCTATCTATCTATGCTAAATATATTTATATCTATCTATCTATCTATCTATCTATCTATGCTAAATATATTTATATCTATCTATCTATCTATCTATCTATCTATGCTAAATAAATTTATATCTATCTATCTATCTATGCTAAATAAATTTATATCTATCTATCTATGCTAAATATATTTATATCTATCTATCTATCTATGCTAAATATATTTATATCTATCTCTCTATCTTAAATATATTTATATCTCTCTATCTATCTTAAATATATTTTTATCTATCTCTCTATCTTAAATATATTTATATCTATCTCTCTATCTTAAATATATTTATATCTATCTATCTATCTTAAATATATTTATATCTATCTCTCTATCTTAAATATGTTTATATCTATCTATCTATCTATCTTAAATATGTTTATATCTATCTATCTATCTTAAATATGTTTATATCTATCTATCTATCTATCTTAAATATGTTTATATCTATCTATCTATCTTAAATATGTTTATATCTATCTATCTATCTATCTTAAATATATTTATATCTATCTATCTATCTCTCTATCTATCTATGCTAAATATATTTATATCTATCTATCTATCTATGCTAAATATATTTATATCTATCTATCTATCTATCTATGCTAAATATGTTTATATCTATCTATCTATCTATGCTAAATATATTTATATCTATCTATCTATCTATCTATGCTAAATATATTTATATCTATCTATCTATCTATGCTAAATATATTTATATCTATCTATCTATCTATGCTAAATATATTTATATCTATCTATCTATCTATCTATCTATGCTAAATATATTTATATCCCTCTATGTATCTATCTATGCTAAATATATTTCTATCTATCTATCTATCTATCTATCTATGCTAAATATATTTCTATCTATCTATCTATCTATCTATCTATCTATCTATGCTGAATATGTTCATATATATCTATTTATATATTTATTAGCAGTATAGCTCGGCGTTGCTCTGCTGTAATGAAAGCTTTAAACCTAATCCATGGTTACGTAGCTCAGACTCTTTGGTCGTTGGCATGAAAGACTAAAAAGCAATAGTTGTTTCCAGTTAAAGCGAAATCGTAGGCTGAAAAATAATGAATGGATATCAGTCAAATTTTGATTTCCTGGTATCCATATCATGCACTATCGGAAGAACTGCAAACTTGAAACTTCTCAATATCGTTTCTTATGTCTTTGTCTGTGAGTGTTTCAACTTTCATTAAAATCGGACCATTCCTTCTATAACCCGATTTTCGAATACTGATTTTTGATATTTATCGGGGGTACCTCGATGCAAAACGTAGCTAAAAAGACTCGCAGACACATATTATACAACTGTGTAAATTTTCAAGAGAATCGGTTCAGCCATTTTGGTGTCCATAGGTAACGGACACAAACAAACACACACAGAGACAAACACACACACACACACACACACACACACACACACACACACACACACACACACACAGATAAAGTTCCATTTATAAATAAGTTTGGATTGGATACTAAATATTTTTTTTTAATCATATCACCCCGGGCTAGGCGGTAAGGCCACTGGTGTGCAGGGGGCTACGCAAGAGTGAAAAGATTGGAAAAGAGAAAGCCGGAAACCACATCCTAAACAGGGAACAAGGGATGAGCCTCTACACCTGTTCAATAGACGTAGGTAGAGTGCGAACCGGGCGATAGTTCAGTCTGTCTACTCCAATTGACAAAAAATAAGGAAAAGTGAAAAGATTGGAAAAGAGAAAGCCGGAAACCACATCCTAAACAGGGAACAAGAGATGAGCCTCTACACCTGTTCAATAGACGTGGGTGGAGTGTGAACCGAGCGATAGTTCAGTCTATCGACTCCAATTGAAAAAAAAAATAAGGAAAAGTGAAAAGATTGGAAAAGAGAAAGTCGGAAACCAGATCCTAAACAGAGAACAAGGGATGAGCCTCTACATCTACGCTTCAGTAGAAGTATTCATATATATCAATCGATATATCTTTAATAATTATGTTCAGATCTATCTATCTATCTATCTATCTATCTATCCATACTAAATATGCTCACATATATCTCTATATCTATCTATATATAATATTTACATATCTATCTATCAATCTATCTAACTATAATAATAATGTACAAATCTATCTATCTATCTATACTAAATATATTCATTACTATTTACCTATCTATTTTATATATGTCCATATCTATCTATCTATCTATCTATCTATCTATCTATCTATCTATCTATCTATCTATCTATCTATCTATCTATCTAAACTGAATATGTTCATATATCTAGTAAATATGTTTATAGCTATCTAAATATGTTCATATATATCGTAAATATGTTTATATGTATCTAAATATACTACGTATGTTCATAACTATCTAACTATGTGTCTGTATATACAATTATATGTATATATATGTTTATATATATTTATATATTCAAATGTATCTATCTATATATCAAGACTAAATATGTTCTTGTCTATCTATCTATATATGTATATAATTATCTATCTCTCTATCTTTCCATCTTTTATCTATCTATAATAAATATGTTCATCTATCTATCTATACTAAATATGTTCATATATATCTATCTATGTATCTATCTCTCTATCTATAATAAATATGTTCTAAACTATCTATCTATATGTCTATATTTCTATCTATATGTCTATACTAAATATATTCATATATATCTATCTATTTATCTATACAAAATACATTCATATATATCAATGTATCTACCAATAATAAATATGTTCATATCTATCTGTCTATCTATCTATCTATGCTCTATCTATCTACCTCTTTATACTAAAAATGTTCATATCTATCTATCTATATATATATATATATATATATATATATATATATATATATATACTAAATAGGTTCATATATACGTATCAAACTATCTATACTAAATATGTTCATATCTATCTATCTATCTTTAATAAATATGTTCATACATATCTATATATCTATCTACTTATAATTAACAGGCTCATATATATCTATCTCACTATGCATACTAAATATGTTCATATTTATCTATCTGTCTGTCTATATCTCTATCAATCTAACTATATATCTATCTCGTTTTCTATCTATCTATATATCTTTGTATATAATATATATATATATACATATTGTGTTTATATGTATCCATCTATTAATTTTATATATATATATATATATATATATATGTATATATCTGTCTATCTATGTGTATATATATATATATATATATATTTATCTATACTAAATATGTTCATCACTATCTATATATCTATCTAAATATCTATATATCTATATTATATTTGTTCACATTCATCACTCTATCTATATATATATATATATATATATATATATATATATATATAATAATAACTAAATAGACTCTGTAAGTATTTAGGTTGTAAATTTATACTAAGATAAACCTTTTAAAAAACCATTAACAAACAGAACCTAATTCCGTTACAATCCGGTGCACTGAGGCGTCGGATGAATGGGGAGAAAAAAAAGAAATCCACGGAATAAGAACAAAACATTCAATACTCCGCAGTAAAGAAAGAAACCCCAAACGGAACCAACCACAAGAAAAAGTGCTCGATACAAAGTGCAAAAGATATACAAAAGTAGAGCCAAGACGCACAAAAACGACGATCCGTAGGGTGAAACCGCGGTAGGTTTTGGCTCGCTTGTGATTTTTTGTATATATATATATATATATATATATATATATATATGTGTGTGTGTGTGTGTGTGTGTGTGTGTGTACTAAATATTTTACATGTATCCCCCTTTTTATGTATCTAAATACCTATCTATCTATACTAAATATGAACAAAGCAATATATCTATTTATTTATCTCGCTATCTATATATCTATCTATATTAAATATGTTCATATCTATCTATCTATCTATCTATCTATTTATCTATATTTCTATCAATGTATCTTTCTATCTACACATTTTGATATCTATCTATCAAAATATGTTCATATGTATCTATCTATAAAATTATGCTATCTATCTATCTATCTATGTATCCTAAATATTTTCACATCTATCCGCCTAAGTACATATATATCTATACTAAATATGTTCATATCTATCTATCTATCTATCTATCTATCTATCTATCTATCTATCTATCTATCTCAAATATATTCATATGTATCTATCTATGTATACGAAATATGTTTATATCTATCTATCTATATATCATTCGATTGATACTAATATGTTCTTATCTATATATCTATCTATATTATATATGTTCATACATCTATTTATACTAAATATATTCATATCTCCCTATATATCTTTCTATACTAAATATGTTCATACATCTATTTATACTAAATATATTCATATCTCCCTATATATCTTTCTATACTAAATATGTTCATACATCTATTTATACTAAATATATTCATATCTCCCTATATATCTTTCTATACTAAATATGTTCATACATCTATTTATACTAAATATATTCATATCTCCCTATATATCTTTCTATACTAAATATGTTCATATCTATTTATACTAAATATGTTCACATCTATCTATCTATACTAAATATCTTCATCTTCATCTATCTATCTATCTATCTATATTAAATATGTTTATATCTATCTATACGAAATATGTTTATATATCTATCTATCTATCGATCCATACTAATATGTTCTTATCTATCTATCTATCTATCTATCTATCCATACTAATATGTTCTTATCTATCTATCTATCTATCTATCTATCTATCTATCTATCTCTCCATCCATACTAATATGTTCTTATCTATCTATCTATCTATCTATCGATCCATACTAATATGTTCTTATTCTTATCTATCTATCTATCTATCTATCTATCTATCTATCTATCTATCTATCGATCCATACTAATATGTTCTTATCTATCTATCTATCTATCTATCTATCTATCTATCTATCGATCGATCCATACTAATATGTTCTTATCTATCTATCTATCTATCTATCTATCTATCTATCTATCTATCTATCGATCCATACTAATATGTTCTTATCTATCTATCTATCTATCTATCTATCTATCTATCTATCGATCGATCCATACTAATATGTTCTTATCTATCTATCTATCTATCTATCTATCTATCTATCTATCGATCCATACTAATATGTTCTTATCTATCTATCTATCTATCTATCTATCTATCTATCTATCGATCCATACTAATATGTTCTTATCTATCTATCTATCTATCTATCTATCGATCCATACTAATATGTTCTTATCTATCTATCTATCTATCTATCTATCTATCTATCTATCTATCTATCTATTGATCCATACTAATATGTTCTTATCTATCTATCTATCTATCTATCGATCCATACTAATATGTTCTTATTCTTATCTATCTATCTATCTATCTATCTATCTATCTATCTATCTATCTATCCATACTAATATGTTCTTATCTATCTATCTATCTATCGATCCATACTAATATGTTCTTATCTATCTATCTATCTATCTATCTATCTATCTATCGATCCATACTAATATGTTCTTATCTATCTATCTATCTATCGATCCATACTAATATGTTCTTATCTATCTATCTATCTATCTATCTATCGATCGATCGATCCATACTAATATGTTCTTATCTATCTATCTATCTATCTATCTATCGATCGATCGATCCATACTAATATGTTCTTATTCTATCTATCTATCTATCTATCTATCTATCTATCTATCTATCTATCTATCGATACTAATATGTTCTTATCTATCTATCTATCTATCGATCCATACTAATATGTTCTTATCTATCTATCTATCTATCTATCTATCTATCTATCGATCGATCGATACTAATATGTTCTTATCTTATCTATCTATCTATCTATCTATCTATCTATCTATCTATCTATCTATCTATCCTAATATGTTCTTATCTGTCTGTCTATCTATCTATACTAATATGTTCTTATCTATCTATCTATCTATACTAATATGTTCTTATCTATCTATCTATCTATACTAATATGTTCTTATCTATCTATCTATCTATCTATGTTTGTTATATCGCGACAAATAACAAACACGGGTGTATATAAAAATATATGACTTATATTTTTATTGATGAACGATGGACCGTGTGGCACAAGGGCAGAGAATTGAGAGCGCGCTTCTAATGGGGGTTCGACGTGGGGTTCGACGGGAGTGTAGCCTCTCTGCTTAGCTCGTTTAGCTTCTTCTTCGGCTTCTCGAGACTTGTCTGGCTCTCTGCCCAGACTGCCTGTCGAGCCTGACTCCTCTCGAGGCTGACTGGGACTCTTCTGTCGACTTCTTCGACTTCTCTGACTCTGACTGGCTATCGAGACTGACTGGCTCTGACTGTCAAGACTGACTGGCGAATCCGTGTTTTTCGCAGTCTTTATATATCTTCCAAAACCGGGAATCGTTTCTTCCGGCTTTGCCTTGATCACGCGACGCCTACACGACGCCTACGTAAATTCTCAGAGACACCTGTCTGTTTGCTCTGAGCTATTTCCGCTCTGTCGGAAATAGGGTCAAAATGACATCCGCTGCTTTCAATGACCGAAAACACCCACGCTTCATCAGCCTTCTTGGGTGGGGCCAGATTATTATATTACACTCCTCGCCCACCCATTTTCCAAAATGTTCGCCTAAGAACATTTTAAGCGCAACATCCTCACTCTCCTCCCCATGCCACACAAGCCCTACAATTGTATAAACATGTGCATGCCAAAACAACAAAAACATGTGCATGCTGAAACAAAAAAAACAACAACAAAAAAATATATAGGGGAGCCTACATCGGCAACCCGACAATGTTCGTGTCCATCTTGAAAATTGTTCTACCAGCTCGATGTTTCATTGTTCTTTTTTTTTTCTTTTTTTCTCCCCCCCCCCCCCCCCTTTTTTTTTCTTTTTCTCTTTAATATCCATCTTCACAGAATTGGGCAAAGTTCTTAAAAATGTTCATTTTCTTTCTCGACTCTGTCCATAAGCGTAGACTCTTCGATGCATAATCACGTGATTATTAAGCGGTCACCGCGCTCTAGTTTCAAAACTAACATCGAGTAAATGACCTTTGACCAACACCATGCGTGCCTCTGCCCGAGTTTATTGTTACCACGTAACCTCATTTAATTTAATTTAATTTCAAACATACTATGTTTGAACACAGAAAAAAATGGTCATTATTTGCCGTACATATCATTCATAGTCTGACCAAGAAATGTTCAATAGAAATTTAAGAAAATTACCCTGATTCCAACGTTAATCCGCATGCAATTTACTTGTGGAGGATATTAATTTAGTCTAAAAAAAAAAATGGACCCGTGACTCGTAGTTCCTCAGTTTGTACAATGCTTTCCATTCCCTGAACTACTTCCTCTGGATTCGAAACCAAGCATACCTGATTTGTTGACACCTCTCTGTTTAACGCAGAGACATTTGCGTTTGAACACCCGTTGACCCCGGAGTACTATTCACAGCGGATAACTCAATTTCCTTTTCCGAAGCACTGTTGCTTCTTTCCCACTTAAAAATCCGCTTCCTGGCTATTATTCCCAGGATTATTATTACGCCGACCACGCCAGCAATAACACCTATCGTCAACTTCTTCGGGAGTTCCTCACATCCTTCACTAATCTCTCCATATTTACTAGTTTTCAGAAATTAATATATCTTCAAAAGATATTTCCCAAGTCACATAAATGAAAATTCACAGAGGATGTTGAATTTATGGGAACCTGCACAAAAGCATAAAAGTGAAGTACTTTCACGTAAATAAAAATAAGTTTTAGATTTTAATTTAATTTTCCCAAATCTCCCCAAATAATCCGATTCCACCATATTGACAACAAAATATTTTTTCAATATCTGACTCATATCGCGAAACACTGAGACGCGGGTGAATGTTTTAAGAATATATATAATCGGTGTATTCGCAACGAAATAACCAACAATGCAGTTGTTTTCAAGCAACAATGTTGAGATATATTTATAATTGGCCATATTGTTGGCTGTTGTTAACTGCATAATTAAAATTACACTTTAAAACTCTCGATAACATTTAAGTCATTTCTATGCTGTAGAAATGTCACGCAAAACACAAACATTTTTAAATTTTGACAATATCTGTGTAAAGATTACAAATTAACGTTTACGAACAAATTCTGTTGACGAGATCAAAATTAAAGAACCCTTTCGTTTTTCTGATTTTCCTATTGTGGTAGCATTCAGCTACATTTATAATTTGTCAATGTTTACCAATTTTGATTTAGTTCATGCAATACAAGGCCAAATGGAGAAAATGAAGAGGGTCATTTTACGCTAATACTCCATTCCAATTGGGGAAAGTTTGTGTACGTAGAACATCGATTGTTTTTTTTTGTTTTTTTTTTAATTCGGCTCGAGTACTGGTCCGAAAAACTCAACTATTTCAACCATACAACTGACCTTCATAATCACATTGAGAATAGTTGTTCGTCAATATTTCTATTGGGTTGTCTGGAAAGTTCATGCCGCTTTTTAAGTAAAATTAAGACACAACACAAAATTATTTCATTAAATATTTATTCTACGAAATATTAACTATTTTCTTGCACAAACCAAAGAAAACCAATGCTATCAACAAGTTAATCCAATTATCCACTTTAAAGAGTAGAAGAAACTTCCTTTACTTACTCAATAAAAGTACGATTAATTAAGCAACATACCAATAAACTCACTTCATATATATGGTAAATATTAACAACAAAAATAAATCATCAACTCAGACGCTCCGCACCCACAGACAGGCAAACATCTCAACCCTCTCCCTCTCGTCAACTTCAATACCCTTTAATTTTAACACTCCTCTCCTCCAACTTTAACACCTTCTTGTCAACTTTTAACACCCCTCTCAATTTTAACACCTTCCCTCTCCGTTCTACCGAACAATCCATATTTCTCATTTCTACGGTCAGATCGGCAACAATATGCTGTCCCATTTTTTTTTCAACCAGACCTACTATAAACACGAGCAGAGAACACACACACTATTAAATCAAAGTGTCACCTACCTTTCGCTGGTCTCGTCCGGTTGTTTACTATATTTTCGTCTTCTTTTTTTTTCTTTCTATCTGGTAGTTCTTTTTAATCGTTGAATTTTAATTGTGGCCGTGGTACCCAATAATGTTCGCATCACTCTGTCTTGTTGCTTCAAAACAGCAGGTCACCAGCACCAAATAAATGTCTGTCGTATACCAATAAACAGACAAACACGGGTGTATATAAAAATATATCTTATATTTTTTTTATTGATGACCGATGGACCGTGTAGCCTAGGGAACAGAGAGTTGAGGGAGCGCGCCTCTAATTGGTTGACGTGGGGTTCGACGGGTGGTTCGACGTGGGTGTAGCCTCTCTGCTTACTCGTCTAGCTTCTTCTTCGGCTTCTCGAGACTTGTCTGGCTCTCTGCCCAGACTGCCTGTCGAGCCTGACTCCTGTCGAGGCTGACTGGGACTCTTCTGTCGACTTCTTCGACTTCTCTGACTCTGACTGGCTGTCAAGACTGACTGGCGAATCCGTGTTTTTCGCAGTCTTTATATATCTTCCAAAACCGGGAATCGTTTCTTCCGGCTTTGCCTTGATCACGCGACGCCTACACGACGCCTACGTAAATTCTCAGAGACACCTGTCTGTTTGCTCTGAGCTATTTCCGCTCTGTCGGAAATAGGGTCAAAATGACATCCGCTGCTTTCAATGACCGAAAACACCCACGCTTCATCAGCCTTCTTGGGTGGGGCCAGATTATTATATTACATCTATACTAATATGTTCTTATCTGTCTATCTATCTATCTATACTAATATGTTCTTATCTATCTATCTATCTATACTAATATGTTCTTATCTATCTATCTATCTATACTAAATATGTTCATGTCTATCTATATATCTTTTTAAATATGTCCATATTTATCTATCTATCTATCTCTCTGTCTATACTGAATATGTTCATATCTGTCTATCTATCTATCTAGCTAGCTATCTATCTATGCAAAATATGTTCATATCTCTCTATCTCTCTGTCTATTCTAAATATGTTCATATCTCTCTATCTCTCTGTCTATTCTAAATATGTTCATATCTCTCTATCTCTCTATCTCTTTATACTAAATCCTTTCATATATATTTATCTATCTATACTAAATATGTTCATATCTATCTATCTATGTTTATTGAATATGTTCATATCTATCTATCTATCTATCTATCTATCTATCTATCTATTAACATTTCTATACTCATATATATGTGTCGACCTATCTGTATTGAAAATGTTCATATCTATCTATCTAGCTATACTAAATATGTTCATATATATATATATATATATATATATATATATATATATATATATCCCGGCTAGAAGCAAGTGGATATGTCTAGCCACACTGATGAGCTGTGATACAGCGGAACAGGCTTGTATGTGGATGACTAATATATTATGCTCTCATTATGATTGAGTTCTCTGGAGAAGAAAATTTTTAAAAACAGTTTCCACTTCAGCTATAATGCGTCACTCTTCAGAAATGAATTGAGTTATCTCGGTGACTGGCGTCTGTATACTGCTTACATACAAGACGTTAAAATTTCCCTACTCTGGCCCCATGCGTCGATGGCTTAGGGAGTACAGACTCCGACTGACACCAAATCGGTCGAGTTTCGATCCCGGCTAGAAGCAAGTGGCTATGTCTAGCCACACTGATGAGCTGTGATACAGCGAATCAGGCTTGTATGTGTATATATATATATATATATATATATATATATATATTACGATCTACTGGCAACATACTGTGAGAAAAACTGCTGTCCAATCATTCATGTCTCTTTTGAGACATGATCGCCAAAAACTCTCTGACGTATGACACTTAACTGATAAACAAGAATAACTTAACGACAATTATTCACACTACATTAAAAGCTCCATTTAACATTCCAATCTTTGTATTCGGTGATTCTAATGTGCATCACAACACAACGTGGTTTAAACATTCTAATGCTATAGATGTTGCCGGTATCCAGACTTTCATTTTTCAATCACTTACTCAAATCGTTAATTTTTTAGCAAATCTGAGCAACAGGTTTCTGTAACATATCACTCAATAATTCCTTGGTCTAATTAATAAAACAACAACTTTTAGACAAAATTCGACTTTATTGATCAACAAAGTCTCTTTCTAGAGTGATACGTTGATTCCGACGCTTCTCTAACAATTCAATGCCTTTTTTGTAGAACGATTTGTCTTTGGCCTCAAAATACGCCTCACTTTCCGATATCACTTCTTCACTGGAGCTATATATCTTTACCTGGAGCATTCTTTAGAGGTCTGAAAACAGCCTGTATTCGCTGGGGGCCAGATCTAGAGAATAGGGTTGATGCGGAAGCAATTCGAAGTGCAATTCATATAGTTTTGCCATCGTTGCGATCGATTTGTGACATGGTGCTTTGCCTTGGTGAAAGATCACTTTTTCTTCTTCATTTGTGGCCGTTTTTTGGTATATCATATTCGCTATTAATGGTTCTTTCTTTCTCAAAGTAATCGATGAACAAAATACCTTACGCATCCCAAAATACGAAGGCCAAAACATTGCCTGCTGATGTTTGTATTTTTGGTTGCTTTGGACGGCTTTCACTTAGCTGACTGCCGATTTGACGCCAGAGTTAACTGGTGGATCCATGTTTCGTCCATTGTTATATTTTTGCAAAAACTGCTTGTTGCATTGAAACAATTGCAAACAACGTTCTGAATCGTCGACACATTGTTGTTTTTGATCGACTGTAAGCAAACGCGGCCCCCACTTCGTGCACAGCTTTCTCAATGACAAATGTTCATGCAAAATGGTGAATACACTGCCTTCTGATATGTTCAACTTCTCTGCTATCTTACGCAACTTCAATTTATGATCAACTGAAACGCGTTTGTGTGTGTGTGTGTGTGTGTGTGTGTGTGTGTGTGTGTGTGTGTGTGTGTGTGTGTGTGTGTGTTTTCCGGTCAATGGGCAACTTGAGAGTTCAGCATCATTTGTGTCTCTACGACCGCGTCTAAAGTCAGCATACTACGTCTTTTTTGATGGAGCAGAGTCCGAATAACACTTATCAACCCATTGATTTGCTTGAACAGTATTTTTCCTGTCAGAAAGTAATGCTTTATCAACAAACAAAATTCATATTTTTCCATTGTTTTGAAAATTTGCAACGGTAGCTTCACTTAACTTAATTTGTCAACTAATAATCTGATTGAGCCCAAATTTTGTCACGTGCCATTTGAAGGTTAGTACTTCATAAAATCGTATGGATTTTTTTATTAGTGGCACCATCTATATGACAGGCCTGGAACTTATTGAGTGATGTGTTACGTGATTTATTTTTTTAACTCTTCTAAGCTTTTGCTGAGCTTCGCAACACGGACCTGTAGGCAACTCTGATCACTCCATACTGTTTATTGTTATTTCGTTCCATTCATTTATTAGAAACAAATTTCCTATTCTTAATACCTTTCAAAATATCAGGTGCAATATCAATTTTCTCCATGATTCACATCAACATCTTCTACCGATATAGCCGACAGGAACGATTTCTGGCTTTACCATCATAACAGTTCCCATCACAACAAATGCCTATTCGTGGCTGCAAGTAATAAATGCAAACATGTCCTGAGATAATGAGGTACCGTATTGCATCTAAAGTCTTTGGTTGTATTGATTACTGGCGGTTGTGTAATCATGTATTAAACAAGAGTACGTTCTCTATTTCTCTCCTCTTCAATTAACTTAAGGTGGTAACTTCTGAAATAAAGCTGAGTGTTTCGCCTGTAAATTCTTCTTAAACTGTACTCTTGCCTTATCTGGAGTGTCCGTTCCTGACTTCGCACAGAATCGAGTTTCTGTTGAGTAATATGCATATAACGCCTTTCTGCTATCATTTCTAACCTGAATTCCGACAAATCTTTATGGTTTTCCTGTAATAGTCCTTAAGAAGTATTCTCCTGAACTGGTCCCTGTTCTCTCTAAACTGTATGTTAAATGCTTCTTTGCCTTTTGCTTTCTTTCTTGTTGAAAATCCTTTGTTGTAAGATTTTACGTGAACCGTTTGACCCTTTCAAGCTATCGGACTATTAGGCTTCTGCCTCTTTGAGGAAACTTCTAGAATCCCTAATTAATGCTGATTGCTGAACTCGTTAAGCATTTCACATCGCACGACCTTGTTTCAGACAAGCAATATGGCCTTTCGTTTCTCTAGTTCAACTACTAATGTACTGACGCGAATTGTCGAAAGAGTCTACCAAAATCTAGATAAGAATGGTGAAGCTATCGACAAAGCTATCGACATAATTTGGCATACAGGTCTTCGCCACAAGTTAAAAAGTTATAATGCCTTTCTTATCAAATAGGGAAATGAACGTTATTCTGAATGGCCATTCTTCTAGATATGTTTGTACTAATGCAGGTGTCCTAGAAGACTAGCTTTGGTTCTTTGGTCTTTTTTTATTACCCAGCTTCCCGATGGCATCAGCTCTCATCTTTTATCTGTACTAATGACTTTTTATTCTTGTCTCGATAATCTAGCTGATCAGTTTGATAATGTCAAATAAGCGGCTAACGTAAAAAAATGACCTTCGGTCTGTTGTTAACTGTGGTATGTTAATTTTAACGCATCCAAAATGGCTTTCTATTAGTCATCTGAGAAAGCTTTTTCTGCTTTCTATCAGAATAGCTGATGCTAACCTCCAGGAAAGTGACACGTTGCGCCTTCTCAAGCTAACGTTCTCGACTGACATGAAACGGAAAGATTATATTGAATCTATTGCTAGTTCAGCTGCTAAGAAAGTTAGTTCACTGTTTCATGCGAGACAATTTATCTCTCTAGAATCTATTTTGTCTATCTATAAGTTTACCATTTGTCCATGCTTAGAATATTGTTGCCACATAAGGTCCGGGATTCCTTCTATATATCTTGAGATCCTTGATAAACTGGAAGGAATAATCAGCAATATTATAGATCCAGATCTGGTGTGTCGGCTTCAGTCACTTACCCACTGCCGTAAGGTTGCCGCCCTGTGTCTTTTCGATTAATAATTTCATAGTCATATTTTCGGATGAGCACTTTGCAATTGTAACAAGACTTTTTTTTAAATTTAAGCGCTGTACTAGATTGGCAACAATGTCACATCGTTTTACAATTGAATTGGCTAGATGTAACCGTAAGATCTGTGGTTAGGTTTTAGGCCTTAAGTTTTCCACACAGGATTGTCACACGGGACAATAACCTAGATGATTAAAACGTTGGTTAGGTAATAGTAATTAGGAGTTCAATCCCTAGGTCAGGCAGTGTGTAAACGGATTCATTGGAAGCAGGACAGGCAATAACTGGGCAGTACTAAATAAAACTAGAGATAGCCCTGTGCGTTCTATCCCTAGGATGTGCGTTGTAGTGCAGTAGATATCAGATCGGAACGAGAAATCAGAGAACCGATTTCGGGTTCCAGTCGAAATCCTTGCATTCACTTACGCGCAAATACCCTCGGGAAAGGTATTAATCCTTCTCTTACCTCAGTTATGGGCTAAATAACAGGACAGATTGGGTTCTATAGCCTTGGTTGGCAACCAGTCTACCTCAGAAAATAATGACAACCTACTGCGGGATAATCTTCTGCTCAGTCAGTCATGTCTCTTTCGAGACATGATCGCCCAAGCGTGTATCATGTATGGCACTTAACTGACTGACTGATCCCTAAGTAGTGTGTAATCGGACTCAGTGGAAACAGGGCAGGCAATAACTGAGCAGTACTAAAAATAAGAACTAGATACGATATCTATGACATGAGCAGTAGAACGAGAATAATCCTTACCCTGTAGATTAAATAAAGAGTTTATAAATTCCTTCAAGGTCATCCGAATTGCCATACACCTGATGAGGGTGTACAATAGATGGAACGTTGTGATAACAACTAAGTCGAGGACAATAACCTGTATGTAAATAGTGTAAATGATAATGATAACTCCTCATCCCAGAATTTTTGTACAGAAAAATATATTTTAAAATGATAATCCTCACTTTAAAAAATGCCTAATTCAAATAATTCATTATAGAATTGTACTTTGTAGAAAAACATTATATCAACAGCTGAAATCTGCCAGTTTATGGGTCTTTTTCCACTGTCGAAGCCTTAAAATTCACCTGAGGCAGGGTGAATTGCTTCCTAGATTAGAACCACTGCTCTCTGATGGTGCACCTGTGGCATTTTATTCAATTTACCATCAAATGGGTAATAAAACCAGCAAACTTCATAGAGTTTTAAAATAAACCATTTTTTTGTTTCAATTCAAAGAGAAATTATTGTTCAACTGTGCCTATTAAAACCGCAATCAAATTTTAACGCAGAACTTTCCTATTTTTGCTCTTAGTAATGGAAGCCAAGTGAAGTAATGAATAGCGGACTGAGAAATCGGAAAACCGAGCCCGAATCCTAGTCGAGTTCATTACATTAACTTTACCGTTGGGAAAGGTATGAATCCATTTCTTCCTTCCATTGATAAATAGCAGAACAGATTTGGCCCAGAAGCCTGGTTGGTTAACACTATAAGAGGAGAAAATTTTCTGAATTCAAAACTCAGGCTATCTGGTGTAGTTAAAGAAGATGCGATGAGCCTACGTCCCTAGGGGTTACGGGAATCGAGGTCGTGGTGGAGATTGATATATAGGAACTCGGAACAATGCGAGGAATGTTAATGAGTCTTCTCAAAGTTATTGACAAATACAATTACACTCAATACAAACCTGAATTAAGTATAAAATTGTCACGTAGACTTACATGTTTTCTTTTTCTAACCATTTGACATTTTCATATGAGTGCTGAGAAGAAATTTTTATACCGCTAGGTTTGAAGTTCTCGGAAAACTAACAAAATTCTGCAGGAGGGTAACCGAACTCTGAGGAAGGAAAGATATTGCATCATGTAGAAGCGACCTGTGAGCCAGGATATGTCTACCACTTTTCAGTTTTAAACAACACCAACAACAATATCATCAACAAAACCAACAGTTGTAGTTGTTGTTGTTCTTCTTCTTCTTATTATTATTATTATTATTATTATGTCATTTTTCATCATATTTCGATTTCTGCTTTGGTCTCACTGCCAACCAAGTCTGCGGGGAGACCTAAGGCAGGTAGTGGCGTGTTGTTATGGCTCCATTTCATGTTTTTCTATCTTCCCTATCATCCCCAGCATTACATAGATAAAGTTTTCCTTAGTGTGTGGGCTGTACTTAATAAGACAATTTTTTGTATATCTCTTAAGCTGGGGTTTCCAGGGATTCTTTCAATGTGTTGTTTTGTTCCATTTTTTATCATTCCAAGTGCACCTACTATCACTGGCACAACTCTTGTTTTCAATTTCCACATTTTTTCTATTTCAATTTCCAGGTTTTTATATTTTGACAGTTTTTCAAATTCCTTGATTGCTATGTTACAATCCGCTGGACAAGCCATATCAATTAATAGACAAGTTTTCTCCTTCTGGTTTTTAACAATAATGTCTGGCCTGTTTGCTTCATTTTTCTGTCTGTGTAGATGGTGTAATGGTTACATCTTCTATTTCTGTAACCGGTGCTGGATGATGTTCATACCAGTATTTGTTTACAGCTTTTCCATAATGTTTGCACATTGTCCAATGTAAATATTGCCCAACTCTATCGTGGCGATTTTTATATTCGTTTGGGGCAAGCACAGAACAGCCTGAGATTAGGTGGTCTATTGTTTCTTGGTGTTTATCACAAAACCTGCATTTTGGATCCATATTATTATGCATAATATTTGCCTGAAAGTTTCTCGTGAAAAGACTTTGGTCTTGTGCTGCAAGTATAAATCCTTCAGTTTCAGACTTTAATCCAGATGCACGTAACCATCGATGAGTATTAACTTTGTCAACATTGGATTTATTGGCACGTACTGGATATTGGCCATGCAGAGGTTTGTCTTGCCAGCGCTGTTTCATCTTTTCAAGAGCTTTATCTTTGGCTTTCATTTTCATATTTTTTGCCGCAATAGTTGGTTCTTGGCTTCTGTTTTGCTTTTCTACAGAATCTACTAACTGTAAATCTTGTTTGTATTTACTGCCTTCTTTTATTATTGAATATTTTTTCTTTCTTTCTTCATGTTGCCTTACTAATTGTATCATCCAATCCTTTGTTGTTTCTATGTATGTTAGTAAGCCAATAGTTGTTGTCTTGTATGACAATTCCAGCTGAATAAGACCCCTTCCACCTTCTTTACGGGGTATGTATAGACGGTCTACATCAGCCTTTGGATGATGCATCTTATGCTTAGAAAGAAGCTTTCTTGTTTTAGCATCCATTCGCTTGATGTCGTTTAGAGTCCAGTTTAAGATGTTGAAGCTATATTGGACAACTAGGGATTGCAAGGCTATTAATGGCCATAACTCTGTTCTGTGAATTTAATTCAGTTCATAACTCTGTTCTGTGAATTTAATTCAGTTTTTTTATTATTATTATTATTATTATTATTATTATTAGAGAGTAGCACAACCAAAATGTGACTCTGGGGTGCAAACATACGAAACCCAATATGCCCAGCATAATACCAATCCTGATAATTATATAGCAGATAACGACCGTGAACCAAATGTGTTCTATGTAGTTTCGGGTTTTAATACAAGTAGCTTGGAGCCTAGTAAAAATAGCTTCAGTTTGGGTAACACAATCCGTTCAAGCGATCTCGGATTGAAGCCGAATCGAGAAAATCGTTTGAAAATAATTGTTCAAAAACAATTATTCAAAAACCATTTATTAGAACTGTAAATTGTTTAATTGAAAGTAAACGAAATAACAATTATACTAAAAGATAATTATTCGAAAGAGTTATGTTTGAAATACGTGTGGTTTTTCTTGGGCAGATATGTACAGTGGGCCAGCCACTACGGGCATAACCAACATTTAAGGTTTGGTAACTGAGTCGCATATTTACTGTATCTCATTAATCCACCAAAACAAAATATGTACTTGTTAACACCTCTAATAATATATACTACAAATACCCGTCAAAACTTCACGGTTTTCTTATTTGTACATAATAGCATAGTGGGAGCTTCATTCGTTTATCACTAAGTTCGCTCGACGCAATCAGTCAGTTAAGTGTCATACGTGATAAACGATTGGGCGATCATGTCTCCAGAGAGACATGACTGACTGGGTAGAAGATTTTCCCGCAGTAGGTCGCCATTACTTTCTGCGGTAGACTGGTCTCCAACCAGAGCTATAGAACCCAATCTGTCCTGCTATTTAACCCATTGTTGGAGGGAGAAGAAACGGATTATTACCTTTCCCATGAGTATCCGAGCGTAAGTGAATGCAACAAAATCAACTGGAATTCAAAATTAACTCTCCGATTTCTCGTTCTGAACCGATATCCACTGCTCCACAACGCACATCCAGGACGCAATCACTGACCCGTAATCTTGAACAACTTAACTTTCACTAAAAGATCTGTTGCACTGTACAGATTTACAAACGATCCCGTAATACCGTAATTTCTTCATAAAGTTCTAATTACTCTGATTTGTACATTTTTAAGGGGTCATAATAATAATAAATTTGCATCTTTCCCTAATGCATATTTTAGAGAAACAAAAAGTTTTAGTCTTGTGGAGGTTTATACTACGAACTGTGGAAGAAAAAAATACACATTTATAAACTAAACATGAACAGAATAACACACAAGTGAATAAAGAAATAGCTATTTATATAATAGGACGACATCAGATTTTACACATATACAAATGTACTGATTTGTTTTTATTTTGGAATCAGTGAAACTCCGTACTTTTAACAAAGTGCTCTTCCTTAAGAAAGCAGAACACTTCTCCGTAAACCTAGATCCGGACTGTAAAACTGGCTACTAAAAAATTTATCATTTCAGCAAAACTTTTGGAGAAACAATGCATATTTTACAAGTGCATATTTGTACAAGTTTATGAATGTACCAGCTATTAATGAGCACGACAAACTATTTGTATCTTTTTACCTTAATACTGGTGTCACCCGTGACTCTCTCCCTGAACTTACTTTGTTTCTTACGTCTTCAAAACAAAACTTCTCTCCTTTAAGCGTCTAAGAGAACTCTTTTTACCTTCCATTAGAATGGCTGATGCTAACGTTTAAGAGAGTGACTCATCACACCTCGTACGAATATTTTTTGCTGAATAGAACGGATTTTTGACATCGAACAAACTACGGGATTTGATCAACATGATATGAGATTAAATGGATTATCCATAACACAATAAATTCTTTATTTATTTTTTTTTAATCATCTCACCCCAAGCAAGGCATTCCACTGCCACTATTGCGCATGGGGCTACATAGGGGAAGGTAAAGAGAAGGAGTGGTTAGACATAGGGAATGTCAGGAGGAAGGTGACAGATGAGTAAGGATAGCGAGGATGAGGGTTGGGCAGATGGGAAGAGTGTTTGATAGAATGGGAGCAGGTTAGTGTGTTAGGAGGTGTCTATTGACCTTACATTTAAACTCCTGGAGATTGTAGCCGTCGGGGAAGCAATCGTGTGGAAGAGAATTCAACAGTCGGGAAGTGCGAGGAAAGAAACTGTTGGAGTAGAAGTTACGGCTGCATTTTATCGGTTTCACTGTAAAAGGGTGGGATCTAGTTGCTAATCTAGTATCTCGTTCAAATTCGTATTTAGGGGGCACTAGTGATCTAAGTTCATCGGAGCAGAAGCCGTGAAAGTATTTATAGAAGAGATACAGGGAAGCCACGTCGCGCCGGTGGGAGAGAGACTGCAGGCGGTCTGCCAAGTCGGTATCTATGACATTACAGACCCTCCTCTGAACCTTATCGAGAAGCCCGAGGAGAACAGCAGGGGCACCCGACCAGATATGGCAGCAGTATTCAATGCACGGGCGGATGGTAGATATATGTGCAGGATAGATTTAGACGGAAAAAACTTCAGGGCTCTACACAGAGAACCGACTTTCATAGCAGCGGATTTAGCAATGGATTCGATATAGTCATTCCATTTGAGGTTCGCTGAAAGTGTGAGACCAAGGAGGCGTAGTGTTTTACTCTCTGGGAGGCAAGCCTGGTCCATGCTACTGGGAGGTAGGTGAGATTGTCGATGATGGTTAATTGAGAATAGCTTCGTTTTAGAAGCATTAATTATATATTACTTCAAAACATTTATTTATTTAGTTAAGTAGCAGAACAGATTGGGTTCTATAGCCTTGGTTAGCAACCAGTCAACCGCAGAAAGTAATGTTAACCTACTACGGGAAAATATTCTCCCCAGTCAGTCCTGTCTATTTCGAGACATGATCGCTCAAGCGTGTATTACGTATAGCACTTAACTGACTTGTGCTCTGTAAAAATGACGATATACATTTCATTAAATATACTGTTCATTCTTATGTTGTTCTTTGTATTCTTTCGGTATCAACTTACGACCATATCACGTTGAAAAATTGGTTATTGCACGATCACCCAGGTTAAGCAATGTCGATCCTGATTAGTACCTATATGGGTGACCGGTTGGGAATATCGAGTGCTGTAAGTGATGTGCTGGTGGCATAAAGAATAACGGCTTGGAATTGAAAATCAGAGAGCCGAGTTCGAATTCCAGTCGCACAAATACCTTTGGGAAAGATATGAATCCATATCTTCTCAGTCTAGCTATGATTTAAATAGTGGGACTTGTGCCAGTAAAAGTGTTATTATCGCTAAAACAATTCTTACAATAAAAAAATATTTTTGGCTTTAAATAACCTCTAAAAGTTTGCAAAGTCGTAACAAAAAACAAATCAATCCTTTGGTGTCCAATTTGGACAACAGACACTATGTGGTCAATAGTATTAAGATATTGTTCATATCATCTGCATATTAGATCTGCATCTTTCTTTCTTCTGCTTGCCTGATAATTCCTGGTGTACAGCCATTATAAATGCCTCTGTCTCTGCTTTTAGCGATGCAATGATGAGTTTTCTGTTTATTTACATTGGCTTCATTCTGACTGTATATCGAGTATAAAAGATTTTTTTTGTTTTTGTTTTTTTCCCCTGGAGTTTTAAATTGTTTAATCTTTGCATCAGTATCCTCTTTAATAATTACAGCTGCATTTGTTGGCTGCTTATTTTTATTTATAACGGCAGCGTTGAGTTTATTTCAGAATCTATTATTCTCTTTATAAACAGGGTATCTTTTTCATTTTTTCTGATAGTTCTTCTTCTATGTGCCCTGTCCCTTCAGGACGTAGGCGATCATGGATCTCCACGTCTCCCTATCCCTTGTGGCTCTTAGTATGTTTGCTCCTGTTGCTCCTGGCAACCCCCGTTCCGTCATCCACCTGATCAGACCCTGCAAATATGTTATCCGCTGCCTTCCTCTGTCTCTCCTTCCTTCTATCTGTCCAGTCAGTATCAGGTTCTCCAGGCTCTCCTTCCTCATTGCATGTCCCAGGAACTTCAGTTGTCTCTTTCCTGATGCTCAGCATCAATTTCCTTTTTAAATAGTTTTATTGAAAAGTGAAAGACAAGAAAATAGAAAAAAACAAAAAAAAACTAAGAATATATGTGTGTGTGTTTTTTATTACTATAAACGTTATTTTTGTGAGTACATGTATTTCAATTGCTACCACCTGTTTTATTTTTTAAAACTGTGAAATTAATAATAAGTGGCGTAGATTTGAAAAGTTCTGCTAAAGAAAGATTGTACCTGCGAAAGAAATCGAGTCTGTATCCCCTTTTAATCTGTATTCCCTGATTTGGTGTATGTTTGTATTTTTGTTTTCCATGTAAACAATTTGCAAAAATTTACCCATGTATAGTCCGAGGAAATCAGGTACTTACAGGCATCAACTCACAGAGAAGCAAGAAAAACTTTCTCAAAAAGTGCATTGAAGAAAAAAATCATTCCTCAATATTCATACAGACTCTTCAATACGTCGCACTATATTTTCCTTCCTTATACCCACGAATTTTTAAATCTATGTGACGATGCTCTCGGGTCTTTAGTCGTCTTATGGCCTCGACACAATAGCTGGTCTTCAAGTCGTCTATTGTAACGGCGCTCCCACTTGCCCACGCTGTGAATTCTGATCCAAGGAAGACACGCCGAAATTTTGCTAGCTGTATCTTTAACACGTCGAACCAGGCAGGACACGCGTGTACATTTGGTTAACAAAAAAAAAAAATACGGCACAAAAAATAAATAAATAAATAATTTTGATAATGCCTGAATAAGTTGCGGAAAAAGTCTTTATGTATATGAAAAAAAACTAGCAAACATAAACAGAATATAACAGTTGTCGAATTTCTATTCTCACAACAGTGCAAAAGATTTTGTTTAAGAATAATATTTGTTCACTTCAATCGGAACTCTCAAGTTTCCAACATTTTTTAAAAAGTCTTATCAGGGCTTTTAAACGAAGCCTTACGGAAACAGCCGAAGTGGGATTTTTGTGATGACGGCGGTAAATTCGTCTTGTCTCTTAAACTCGGTGCAGAAACAACAACTCAATAGTTAAACTCTATCTCGGCTCTTTCTATTTCCATATATCTTCAGCCAGGACTCTATCGGTGGCGCATTATTCGACTTTAACTCTTTTAAGACGGTCGGCGGCAGGCTTCTCTACGTTTCTTTACATCTTCAGCCAGGAGCTCTATGGGGAACACTTTTACCTCAGTCGTTACATCTCTTGACCGAGAACCGACGAGACACCAACTTCAACTGATTTTGGCCTTCTCGGCACTGATATTTATACATGTCCCAAATATTCTTGGGAAGTGCGTGATAGACAAGGGTTGTCCAGGCAAATCAAATCTTTAACTAATGAGATTACTCCCAGCTCGTATCATTAAACCAATGAATAGCAATATTTCTATTGGCGTAATTTCTTTTCTTCTTCTTCCCGATTACATCATTTTTTTAGGTTTTCAAATTTTCAACTCTTTTCCCAGCAAATTCGGGAATCATGGATTTGACCTCCATTACACTCAACAAAAATTTTCTACGTGTTTTGACTACTGCTATTTTTCACTTCCACCGGCCGAAAAAAAAACACTTTCGAATAAACAGTGCAAAATATATTTTTTCCTTTCTATTCTCTTCGATTTCCAGTAAGTTTTTTTTTTCAGATTATATAAGTTTTGTAATAAATCTTCTGTTTTTAAACTCGACTCATTGACAATAAACTACAAAATCAACAATACTACTGGTAATAATCTTTCGCTCCGTCGTATTAAAGTTAGGATAACATTTTTCTTCTTTTCACATGCAATATTACAAGCCAATCTTAAGCAAGGCAATTACGTATTACATAAGTATCTGAAGCAGGGCAATTACAGGTTACACGAATTTTAAATCTTTGTATATATATATATATATATATATTCATTACTTAGTTTTTGGTCATGATAAAATTCGACCAGTGCACATTTGGATTAAAAAGTGTTCAATACAATTATATTGTAGAACTTTTGAATAACTTATTGCAAATCACCTGAAGACACCATTCATGGTAGAAACCTCGGTCACGTAATATCTCGTTTACAGATGAAATATATATATATATATATATATATATATGTGTGTGTATATATATATATGCATATATATATATGTATGTGTATATATATATATATATGTGTATATATATATATGTATATATATATGTGTGTGTGTGTAAAAAGAAGAAAACTCAACACATAATTAAACAGTTTTAAATCCAGAATTTATTTCAGCAATGTAAAGAAAAATACTTACAACTGCCTCGTTCAGACTGTTGATAAATAAATAAATGTAGATTTCACACAGAATGTTTTGGAAAAAACAGTTTATAGCAGAGGAATTTTAAATTGAGAATAGATTCATCAAATCAGTCACATAATACAATACAGTAAAGAATTAAATCAATATATTTGCTTTGAATATCATCCATTGAGCCCTCTACTTCTATCTAATTGATAATTTATATTAATCAGATAATATCTTCTGGATTATCCTCTCCGTCTTCACGAATGCCATTCTCTCTCTCTCTCACACACGCACAAACAAACACACTCTCTCTCTCTATATATATATATATATATATATATATAGAGAGAGAGAGAGAGAGAGTATCCGCAGTGGTGTATACACACTTCAGGATAAAACTTTGTATAGATTTTCTCATACTAAATTTATTCAAACATCTTCTTTCTTTGGCTATGTGCATTGTCCTTTCAGGGCGTCGGCGATCATGGCTTTCCACGTCTCCCTATCCCTGGTGTTTCTTAGCACGCTTTTTCCTGTTACACCACGCAAACCCCGTTCTGTCATCCACCTGCTCAGGCCCTTCAAATATGTTATCCGCTGCTTTCTCTTGTCTCTTCTTCCCTCTATGTGGCCTGTTAGTATTAGGTTTTCCAAGCCCTCCTTTTTCATTGTCCTAGGAACTTTAGCTGTCTTTTCCTGATGCTCGGTATTAATTTCCTTTTCGTTTCCATTCTTTCCCAAACCTCCTCATTGCTCACATGCTCGATCCATGATATCCGCAGCATCCTTCTGTAGAACCATATTTCAGTTGCTTCAAGTTTTTCCTTCATCTTTGATGATATTGTCCAGCATTCACTGCCATATTGAAGAACTGACATCACATAGTAATCACGAGATGAATACAAGTTTTATTTGAACTTAAAATAGCGGCCTTTAGGTTCCAGGTATTTATTTATGCAGCGAACTACTGTTTGGACAACGATGGCTAAAGTGCCAGTGGGATTGCTGCACATGCGTTTTTAATTTCTTGTCTAAGGGACGCCAGTGTATTGCCATCTGCCGAGAAAGTATCATACTACAGTAAACAGTATTGTCGCAATTTGATAAAAATACGAAAGTCAAGCTTTTCCTTTCCGGAAGTGCGTATACGTAATTTGTTTGTTTGTTTTTTGTTTTTTTGTTGTTTTTTTTTTGTTTTTGTTTTTTTGTTTTTGTTTTTGTTGTTTTGTGTGCGTGTTTTTTTTTAAAAAAAACGCTACCGATCAACATGAAAGTGAAAAACAAACGAATGAAGGGTCAAATTATCACGATACTCTAGACATACACAACCACGCTGACGGGATCACACGCGCGAACGCACATCCGCTCATGAATGTACATCCGCATGGCCACACGTGCGCGAACACACATAGGAACACAATTCGTATAAAAAAAGAAAAGATTGCAAACAGTAAATTACTCATGATCCCTGGAGTGTAAAAAGACAGGTCCGCCTACGAAACCCTGGATTCGAGATACTGAATGTAACATCAATCAACTAAGTGACAATTTTTTACGCTCATTAATTATATATATATATATATGTGTGTGTGTGTGTGTATGTATAATTAATGAGCGTAAAAATTTGTCACTTAGTTATATATATAATACAAGGCTTCCCTCAACAAATATCATGAAATACCAAGGACAGACACACAGACACACTAAACTCAAACGCAATAAAAGATATTTCGCGAACCACTGCAAAAAATAGTAATCTAAAAACAACAAATGAACTAGATGACCCGTAGAGAAGAATTGTATCAAAATCGCTGAAAACAATTTTGAACGAAATCAAATTTCGTAAATCAGAGTAAAAAAATGTTATGGCCAACGAAAGGTGACTGACTCCTAAAACGAAAAAGATTTAACGTGCGAGGGTGAAAAAAAAAAAAAAAAAAAAACAGGCACGCATACGAAATTTCTGACCTGCTATCTATATATAGATGATATTTTGGCCATCAGAAAAACAACAGATCTCGATTTGTAAAGACAAGTTTATTCGGCTGAAAAGAATCAACTTTAGACTACAAACACCAGTAGCGACAGAAATACCATTATGGACACTTATCATACAAAAAAATACAACTGTAATAATAATGATATTTAAAACAATATATATATATATATATATATATATATATATATATATATAAGAAGAAAGTGCGAGAAACCGTGAACGTGTTTTTAAAGTGTAGAACGCCCCGTGGCCCAATTCGGTTGGGTTTCGAGCCTGGGTTAAGGAGCAATCGGAGTCTAAGCGTACTGATGAGCTGTGATACAGCGAAACAGATCTGTCTGCGGATGACAATATATATATATATATTTATATATATATATATATAAAAGAAAATTCAATAGGTCATTTAAATTGGTTATTAATTATAATTCATTTCAATGAGCTTAATTAGCTCATTTCATCAGACTACACAATATTCCTTCCATTTGGTACAAAAAATTTTGCCGGCATAAGTATTTCCTTTAACTGAAAAGAAAGATAAAAAAAGAAAAAAAGATAAAAGAAAAAAAGAAAAAAAAAGGAAAAAACAGAAAAAAGAAAAGAGTCAGGACAGAGGCATTGGCGTCAGATCAGCTGGAGGTATTCAGACCAGTTGTGAAGATGCTGACCGTTAAGTCATTACTCGCTTACTTCTAATTCCATGGATACGTATGTATGTGTAACCCCATAAATAAAAATGTGGTTCTATGACGTCAGACCACGTGAGACCGAAATGTTAATAGAACTATATTTTTTTTTTTTTTTTTAATCATATCACCCCGAGCAAGGCAGTAACGCCACTGATGCGCAGGGGGCTACGTAAGGGTAAAAAGAATGGAAAAGAGAAAGCCGAAAACCGCATCCTAAACAGGAAACAAGGGATGAGCCTCTTCACCTGTTCAATAGATGTGGGTGGAGTGTGAACCGGGCGATAGTTTAGTCTATCTACTCCAATTGAAAAAAAAAATAAAATAATAAAGGAAAAGAGTGAAAAGATTGGAAAAGAGAAAAGAGAAAACCGGAAACCGCATCCTAAACAGGAAACAAGGGATGAGCCTCTTCACCTGTTCAATAGATGTGGGTGGAGTGTGAACCGGGCGATAGTTTAGTCTATCTACTCCAATTGAAAAAAAAAATAAAATAATAAAGGAAAAGAGTGAAAAGATTGGAAAAGAGAAAACCGGAAACCGCATCCTAAACAGGAAACAAGGGATGAGCCTCTTCACCTGTTCAATAGATGTGGGTGGAGTGTGAACCGGGCGATAGTTTAGTCTATCTACTCCAATTGAAAAAAAAAATAAAATAATAAAGGAAAAGAGTGAAAAGATTGGAAAAGAGAAAACCGGAAACCGCATCCTAAACAGTAAACAAGGGATGAGCCTCTTCACCTGTTCAATAGATGTGGGTGGAGTGTGAACCGGGCGATAGTTTAGTCTATCTACTCCAATTGAAAAAAAAAAATAAAATAATAAAGGAAAAGAGTGAAAAGATTGGAAAAGAGAAAACCGGAAACCGCATCCTAAACAGGAAACAAGGGATGAGCCTCTTCACCTGTTCAATAGATGTGGGTGGAGTGTGAACCGGGCGATAGTTTAGTCTATCTACTCCAATTGAAAAAAAAAAATAAAATAATAAAGGAAAAGAGTGAAAAGATTGGAAAAGAGAAAACCGGAAACCGCATCCTAAACAGGAAACAAGGGATGAGCCTCTTCACCTGTTCAATAGATGTGGGTGGAGTGTGAACCGGGCGATAGTTTAGTCTATCTACTCCAATTGAAAAAAAAAAATAAAATAATAAAGGAAAAGAGTGAAAAGATTGGAAAAGAGAAAACCGGAAACCGCATCCTAAACAGGAAACAAGGGATGAGCCTCTTCACCTGTTCAATAGATGTGGGTGGAGTGTGAACCGGGCGATAGTTTAATCTATCTACTCCAATTAGTTTAATCTATCTACTCGGGAACCCCTTCCTAAACTAGAAACAAGGCGATCAACTCTACTCCTGTCCAAAAGAAGGGGGTGGAGTGTGAGACCTGGCGATAGAAGGTACTATCTACTCCAATTAAAAAAAATAAATATGTGACTGAAGTTAATGAAGTTTTAACTTACTATAAGTCAAACCTAAATTTCATAATTAAGAACAATTTACACAAAAATTAGGCAGAAAAGATAAGAACCGAAAAAGAATAAAATAAAATAAAAAATACAAGTAAAAATAAGTAAATAAATAATTCAAAAAATAATAAAAAATAAGATCACACTGGCTAAACTCACCAAGTTGCAGGCTTGCTGACAGAAAAAGTTAAGAAAATTTCAAAATTATCTTCATTCTGTTTCTTCTATACAGTTCTGGAGAGATTGTCATTTTAAGCAAGCAGTACAGACAGTAGTGTGATGGAGGGGGGGAATCACCTCTAAGCCATGTGTCCAGTTAGCAAGGGAATGACAGAGAACAATAAAAAAAAAAAAAAAAAAAAAAAAAAACATGGCCGGTCTTAGAATTCCTACATATAACCAAAACCCTAATATACCAAACTCAAATTTCATAATTAAGAACAATTTACACAAAAATTAGGCAGAAAAGATAAGAACCGAAAAAGAATAAAATAAAATAAAATACAAGTAAAATAAGTAAATAAATAATTCAAAAATAATAAAAAATAAGATCACACTGGCTAAACTCACCAAGCTGCAGGTTTGCTGACAGAAAAAGTTAAGAAAATTTTAAAACATCTTCATTCTGTTTCTTCTATACAGTTCTGGAGAGCTCAGAGATTAAGTTACCTTAAGCAAGCAGTAACAGACAGTAGTGTGATGGAGGGGGTAGGGGAATCACCTCCAAGCCATGTGTCCAGTTAGCAAGTGGAAAATGGACAGAGAACAATAAAAAAAAACAAAAAAAACATGGCCGGTCTTAGAATTCCTACATATAACCAAAACCCTAATATACCAAACCTAAATTTCATAATTAAGAACAATTTACACAAAAATTAGGCAGAAAAGATAAGAACCAAAAAGAAGGAAAATAAAATAAAAATACAAGTAAAAATAAGTAAATAAATAATTCAAAAAATAATAAAAAATAAGATCACACTGGCTAAACTCACCAAGTTGCAGGCTTGCTGACAGAAAAAGTTAAGAAAATTTCAAAATTATCTTCTATTCTGTTTCTTCTATACAGTTCTGGAGAGTTCTGGAGAGATTAAGTTACCTTACAAGCAGTAACAGACAGCAGCGTGATGGAGGGGGAATCACCTCCAAGCCATGTGTCCAGTTAGCAAGGGAATGACAGAGAACAATAAAAAAAAAAAAAAAAAAACATAATGTCTTAGAATTCCCACATATAACCAAAACCCTAATATACCAAAACCTAAATTTCATAATTAAGAACAATTTACACAAAAATTAGGCAGAAAAGATAAGAACCGAAAAGAATAAAATAAAATAAAAAATACAAGTAAAAATAAGTAAATAAATAATTCAAAAAACAATAAAAAATAAGATCACACTGGCTAAACTCACCAAGCTGTAGGCTTGCTGACAGAAAAGTTAAGAAAATTCTCAAAAATTATCTTCATTCTGTTTCTTCTATGCTGTGTCTCTGGAGAGTTCTGGAGAGATTAAGTTACCTTAAGCAAGCAGCAACGCATAGCAGTGTGATGTGGAGGGGGAATCACCTCCAAGCCATGTGTCCAGTTAGCAAGGGAATGACAGAGAACAATAAAAAAAAAAACAAAAAAAACATGGCCGGTCTTAGAAATTCCTATATAACCAAAACCCTAATATACCAAACCTAAATTTCATAATTAAGAAATAATTTACACAAAAATTAGCAGAAAAGATAAGAACCGAAAAGAATAAAATAAAATAAAAAATACAAGTAAAAATAAGTAAATAAATAATTCAAAAAATAATAAAAAATAAGATCACACTGGCTAAACTCACCAAGCTGCAGGCTTGCTGACAGAAAAAAGTTAAGAAAAATTTCAAAATTATCTTCATTCTGTTTCTTCTATACAGTTCTGGAGAGATTAAGTTACCTTAAGCAAGCAGTAACAGACAGTGGTGTGATGGAGGGGGAATCACCTCCAAGCCATGTGTCCAGTTAGCAAGGGAATGACAGAGAACAATAAAAAAACAAAAAAAAACATGGCCGGTCTTAGAATTCCCACATATAACCAAAACCCCAATATACCAAACCTAAATTTCATAATTAAGAACAATTTACACAAAAAATTAGGCAAGAAAAGATAAGAACCGAAAAAGAATAAAATAAAATAAAAAATACAAGTAAAAATAAGTAAATAAATAATTCAAAAATAATAAAAATAAGATCACACTGGCTAAACTCATCGGGTTGCAGGCTTTGTTGACAGAAAAAAGTTAAGAAAATTTCAAAATTATCTTCATTCTGTTTCTTCTATACAGTTCTGGAGAGATTAAGTTACCTTAAGCAAGCAGTAACAGACAGTAGTGTGATGTGAGGGGGGACCACCTCCAAGCCATGTGTCCAGTTAGCAAGGGAATGACAGAGAACAATAAAAAAAAACAAAAAAAACAAAAAAAACATGGCCGGTCTTAGAATTCCTACATATAACCAAAACCCTAATATACCAAACCTAAATTTCATAATTAAGAACAATTTACACAAAAAAATTAGGCAGAAAAGATAAGAACCGAAAAAGAATAAAATAAAAATAAAAATACAAGTAAAAATAAGTAAATAAATAATTCAAAAAATAATAAAAACAAGATCACACTGGCTAAACTCACCAAGTTTATGGCTTGCTGACAGAAAAAAGTTAAGAAAAAATTTCAAAATTATCTTCATTCTGTTTCTTCATACAGTTCTGGAGAGTTCTGGAGGAGATTAAGTTACCTTAAGCAAGCAGCAACAGATAGCAGGATGGAGGGGGAATACCTCAAGCCATGTGTCCAGTTAGCAAGGGAATGACAGAGAACAATAAAAAAAAAAACAAAAAAACATGGCCGGTCTTAGACTCCATATAATCAAAACTTAATATACCAAACTCAAATTTCATAATTAAGAACAATTTACACAAAAATTAGGCAGAAAAGATAAGAACCCTAAAAAGAATAAAAATAAAATAAAAAATACAAGTAAAAATAAGTAAATAAATAATTCAAAAAATAATAAAAAATAAGATCACACTGGCTAAACTCACCAAGTTGCAGGCTTGTTGACAGAAAAAAGTTAAGAAAATTTCAAAAATTATCTTCATTCTGTTTCTTCTATACAGTTCTGGAGAGTTCTGGAGAGATTAAGTGTCTTTTTGCTGACAGTAACAGACAGTAGTGATGGAGGGGGGAATCACCTCCAAGCTATGTGTCCAGTTATAAGGAAACACAGAGAACAATAAAAAAAGAACAAAAAAAAACATGGCCGGTCTTAGAATTCCTACATATAACCAAAACTCCTAATATACCAAAACCTAAATTTCATAATTAAGAACACCATAATAAAAAATTAGGCAGAAAAGATAAGAACCGAAAAAGAATAAAATAAAATAAAATACAAGTAAAAAATAAGTAAATAAATAACTAAAAACAATAAAAAATAAGATCACACTGGCTAAACTCACCAAGTTGCAGGCTTGCTGACAGAAAAAAAGTTAAGAAAATTTCTAAAATTATCTTCATTCTACTTTCTTCTATACAAACCTGGAGAGTTCTGGAGAGATTAAGTTACCTTAAGCAAGCAGTAACAGACAGTAGTGTGATGGAGGGGGAATCACCTCCAAGCCATGTGTCCAGTTAGCAAGGGAATGACAGAGAACAATAAAAAAAAAACAAAAAAAAACATGGCCGGGTCTTAGAATTCCTACATATAAATCAAAACTCTAATATACCAAACCCAAATTTCATAATTAAGAACAATTTACACAAAAAATTAGGCAGAAAAGATAAGAACCGAAAAAGAATAAAATAGAAAATAAAAAATACAAGTAAAAATAAGTAAATAAATAATTCAAAAAATAATAAAAAATAAGATCACACTGGCTAAAACTTCACCAAGTTGCAGGCTTGCTGACAGAAAAAAGTTAAGAAAATTTCAAAAATTATCTTCATTCTGTTTCTTCTATACAGTTCTGGAGAGTTCTGGAGAGATTGCTACCTTAGCGGCGGCAACAGACAGTAGTGTGATGGAGGGGGGAATCACCTCCAAGCCATGTGTCCAGTTAGCAAGGGAATGACAGAGAACAACAAAAAAACAAAAAAAACATGGCCGGTCTTAGAATTCCTACATATAACCAAACCCTAATATACCAAACCCAAATTTCATAATTAAGAACAATTTACACAAAAATTAGGCAGAAAAGATAAGAACCGAAAAAGAATAAAATAAAATAAAAATACAAGTAAAAATAAGTAAATAAATAATTCAAAAATAATAAAAAATAAGATCACACTGGCTAAACTCACCAAGTTGCAGGCTTGCTGACAGAAAAAAGTTAAGAAAATTTCAAAAATTATCTTCATTCTGTTTCTTTCTATGTTGCCCTGGGAGAGTTCTGGAGAGATTAAGTTACCTTAAGCAAGCAGTAACAGACAGTAGTGTGATGGAGGGGGAATCACCTCCAAGCCATGTGTCCAGTTAGCAAGGAATGACAGAGAACACCAAAAAACAAAAAACATGGCCGGTCTTAGAATTCCTACATATAACCAAAATTTAATATACCAAACCTAAATTTCATAATTAAGAACAATTTACACAAAATTAGGCAGAAAAGATAAGAACCGAAAAAGAATAAAATAAAATAAAAAATACAAGTAAAAATAAGTAAATAAATAATTCAAAAAATAATAAAAAATAAGATCACACTGGCTAAACTCACCAAGTTGCAGGCTTGCTGACAGAAAAAGTTAAGAAAATTTCAAAAATTATCTTCATTCTGTTTCTTCTATACAGTTCTGGAGAGTTCTGGAGAGATTAAGTTACCTTAAGCAAGCAGTAACAGACAGTAGTGTGATGGAGTGGGGAATCACCTCCAAGCTGCTATGTGTCCAGTTAGCAAGGGAATGACAGAGAACAAAAAAAAACAAAAAAAAACAAAAAAAAAACATGGCCGGTCTTAGAATTCCTACATATAACCAAAACCCTAATATACCAAACCTAAATTTCATAATTAAGAACAATTTACACAAAAAATTAGCAGAAAAAGATAAGAACCGAAAAAGAATAAAATAAAATAAAAAATACAAGTAAAAATAAGTAAATAAATAATTCAAAAAATAATAAAAAAATAAGATCACACTGGCTAAACTCACCAAGTTGCAGGCTTGTTGACAGAAAAAAAAAGTTAAGAAAATTTCAAAAATTATCTTCATTCTGTTTCTTCTATACAGTTCTGGAGAGTTCTGGAGAGATTAAGTTACCTTAAGCAAGCAGTAACAGACAGTAGTGTGATGGAGGGGGGAATCACCTCCAAGCCATGTGTCCAGTTAGCAAGGGAATGACAGAGAACAATAAAAAAAAAAACAAAAAAAAAACATGGCCGGTCTTAGAATTCCTACATATAACCAAAACCCTAATATACCAAACCTAAATTTCATAATTAAGAACAATTTACACAAAAATTAGGCAGAAAAAGACAAGAACCGAAAAAGAATAAAATAAAATAAAAATACAAGTAAAAATAAGTAAATAAATAATTCAAAAAATAATAAAAAATAAGATCACACTGGCTAAACCTCACCAAGTTGCAGGCTTGCTGACAGGAAAAGCAAGAAAATTTCATGGAATTATCTTGTCTGTTTCTTCTATACAGTTCTGGAGAGTTCTGGAGAGATTAAGTTACCTTAAGCAAGCAGTAACAGACAGTAGTGTGATGGAGGGGGGAATCACCTCCAAGCCATGTGTCCAGTTAGCAAGGGAATGACAGAGAACAATAAAAAAAAAACAAAAAAAAAACATGGCCGGTCTTAGAATTCCTACATATAACCAAAACCCTAATATACCAAACCTAAATTTCATAATTAAGAACAATTTACACAAAAATTAGGCAGAAAAGATAAGAACCGAAAAAGAATAAAATAAAATAAAAAATACAAGTAAAAATAAGTAAATAAATAATTCCAAAAATAATAAAAATAAGATCACACTGGCTAAACTCACCAAGTTGCAGGCTTGCTGACAGAAAAAAGTTAAGAAAATTCTCAAAATTATCTTCATTCTGTTTCTTCTATACAGTTCTGGAGAGTTCTGGAGAGATTAAGTTACCTTAAGCAAAGCAGGTAACAGACAGTAGTGTGATGGAGGGGGTGTGTTCTACCTCCAAGCCATGTGTCCAGTTAGCAAGGGAATGACAGAGAACAATAAAAAAAAAAAAACAAAAAAAAAACATGGTCGGTCTTAGAATTCCTACATATAACCAAAACCCTAATATACCAAACCTAAATTTCATAATTAAGAACAATTTACACAAAAAAATTAGGCAGAAAAGATAAGAACCGAAAAAGAATAAAATAAAATAAAAAATACAAGTAAAAATAAGTAAATAAATAATTCAAAAATAATAAAAAATAAGATCACACTGGCTAAACTCACCAAGTTGCAGGTCGGTTGACAGAAAAAAGTTAAGAAAATTTCAAAATTATCTTCATTCTGTTTCTTCATACAGTTCTGGAGAGTTCTGGAGAGATTAAGTTACCTTAAGCAAGCAGCACAGACAGCGAGTGTGATGGAGGGGGGAATCACCTCAAGCCATGTGTCCAGTTAGCAAGGGAATGACAGAGAACAATAAAAAAAAAAACAAAAAAAAAACATGGCCGGTCTTAGAATTCCTACATATAACCAAAACCCTAATATACCAAACCTAAATTTCATAATTAAGAACAATTTACACAAAAAAATTAGCAGAAAAGATAAGAACCGAAAAAGAATAAAATAAAATAAAAAATACAAGTAAAAATAAGTAAATAAATAATTCAAAAAATAATAAAAAATAAGATCACACTGGCTAAACTCACCAAGCTGCAGGCTTGCTGACAGAAAAAGAAAATTTCAAAATATCTTCATTCTGTTTCTTCTATACAGTTCTGGAGAGATTAAGTTACCTTAAGCAAGCAGTAACAGACAGTAGTGTGATGGAGGGGGGAATCACCTCCAAGCCATGTGTCCAGTTAGCAAGGGAATGACAGAGAACAATAAAAAAAAAACAAAAAAAAAAAACATGGCCGGTCTTAGAATTCCTAAGCATATAACCAAAACCCTAATATACCAAACCTAAATTTCATAATTAAGAACAATTCTACACAAAAATTAGGCAGAAAAGATAAGAACCGAAAAAGAATAAAATAAAATAAAAAATACAAGTAAAAATAAGTAAATAAATAATTCAAAAATAATAAAAATAAGATCACACTGGCTAAACTCACCAAGTTGCAGGCTTGCTGACAGAAAAAGTTAAGAAAATTTCTAAAATTATCTTCATTCTGTTTCTTCTATACAGTTCTGGAGAGATTAAGTTACCTTAAGCAAGCAGTAACAGACAGTAGTGTGATGGAGGGGGGAATCACCTCCAAGCCATGTGTCCAGTTAGCAAGGGAATGACAGAGAACAATAAAAAAAAAAACAAAAAAAAAACATGGCCGGTCTTAGAATTCCTACATATAACCAAAAACCCCTAATATACCAAACCTAAATTTTATAATTAAGAACAATTTACACAAAAATTAGGCAGAAAAGATAAGAACCGAAAAAGAATAAAATAAAATAAAAAATACAAGTAAAAAATAAGTAAATAAATAATTCAAAAATAATAAAAAATAAGATCACACTGGCTAAACTCACCAAGTTGCAGGCTTGCTGACAGAAAAAAGTTAAGAAAATTTCAAAAATTATCTTCATTCTGTTTCTCTATACAGTTCTGGAGAGTTCTGGAGAGATTAAGTTACCTTAAGCAAGCAGTAACAGACAGTAGTGTGATGGAGGGGGGAATCACCTCCAAGCCATGTGTCCAGTTAGCAAGGGAATGACAGAGAACAATAAAAAAAAAAAACAAAAAAAAAAACATGGCCGGTCTTAGAATTCCTACATATAACCAAAACCCTAATATACCAAACCTAAATTTCATAATTAAGAACAATTTACACAAAAATTAGGCAGAAAAGATAAGAACCGAAAAAGAATAAAATAAAATAAAAAATACAAGTAAAAATAAGTAAATAAATAATTCAAAAATAATAAAAATAAGATCACACTGGCTAAACTCACCAAGTTGCAGGCTTGCTGACAGAAAAAAGTTAAGAAAATTTCAAAAATTATCTTCATTCTGTTTCTTCTATACAGTTCTGGAGAGTTCTGGAGAGATTAAGTTACCTTGCTAAGCAGTAACAGACAGTAGTGTGATGGAGGGGGGAATCACCTCCAAGCCATGTGTCCAGTTAGCAAGGGAATGACAGAGAACAATAAAAAAAAAAACAAAAAAAAACATGGCCGGTCTTAGAATTCCTACATATAACCAAAACTAATATACCAAACCTAAATTTCATAATTAAGAACAATTTACACAAAAATTAGGCAGAAAAGATAAGAACCGAAAAAGAATAAAATAAAAATAAAAAATACAAGTAAAAATAAGTAAATAAATAATTCAAAAAATAATAAAAAATAAGATCACACTGGCTAAACTCACCAAGTTGCAGGCTTGCTGACAGAAAAAAGTTAAGAAAATTTCAAAAATTATCTTCATTCTGTTTCTTCTATACAGTTCTTGGAGAGTTCTGGAGATTAAGTTACCTTAAGCAAGCAGTAACAGACAGTAGTGTGATGGAGGGGGAATCACCTCCAAGCCATGTGTCAGTTAGCAAGGGAATGACAGAGAACAATAAAAAAAAAACAAAAAAAGAAACATGGCCGGTCTTAGAATTCTACATATAACCAAAACCCTAATATACCAAACCTAAATTTCATAATTAAAGACAATTTTACACAAAAATTAGGCAGAAAAGATAAAGACCGAAAAGAATAAAATAAAATAAAAAATACAAGTAAAATAAGTAAATAAATAATTCAAGAAATAATAAAAATAAGATCACACTGGCTAAACTCACCAAGTTGCAGGCTGCTGACAGAAAAAAGTTAAAGAAAATTTCAAAAATTATCTTCATTCTGTTTCTTCTATACAGTTCTGGAGAGTTCTGGAGAGATTCAGTTACCTTAAGCAAGCAGTAACAGACAGTAGTGTGATGGAGGGGGGAATCACCTCCAAGCCATGTGTCAGTTAGCAAGGGAATGACAGAGAACAATAAAAAAAAAAAACAAAAAAAAACATGGCCGGTCTTAGAATTCCTGCCATATAACCAAAACCCTAATATACCAAACCTAAATTTCATAATTAAGAATAATTTACACAAAAATTAGGCAGAAAAGATAAGAACCGAAGAATAAAATAAAATAAAAAATACAAGTAAAAATAAGTAAATAAATAATTCAAAAAATAATAAAAATAAGATCACACTGGCTAAACTCACCCAAGTTGCAGGCTTGCTGACAGAAAAGTTAAGAAAATTTCAAAAATTATCTTGTACTGTTTCTTCTATACAGTTCTGGAGAGTTCTGGAGAGATTAAGTTACCTTAAGCAAGCAGTAACAGACAGTAGTGTGGTGATGGAGGGGGAATCACCTCCAAGCCATGTGTCCAGTTAGCAAGGGAATGACAGAGAACAATAAAAAAAAAAAACAAAAAAAAAACAGCAGGAATACTTAGAATTCCTACATATAGCAAAACCCTAATATACCAAACCTAAATTTCATAATTAAGAACAATTTACACAAAAATTAGGCAGAAAAGATAAGAACCGAAAAAGAATAAAATAAAAAATAAAAAATACAAACAAAAATAAGTAAATAAATAATTTAAAGAAATAATAAAAAATAAGATCACACTGGCTAAACTCACCAAGTTGCAGGCTTGCTGACAGAAAAAGTTAAGAAAATTTCCAAAATTATCTTCATTCTGTTTCTTCTATACAGTTCTGGAGAGTTCTGGAGAGATTAAGTTACCTTAAGCAAGCAGTAACAGACAGTAGTGTGATGGAGAAGGGAATCACCTCCAAGCCATGTGTCCAGTTAGCAAGGGAATGACAGAGAACAATAAAAAAAAACAAAAAAAAAACATGGCAGTCTTAGAATTCTACACTTATAATAAAACCCTAATATACTGACCACAAAATTTCATAATTAAGAACAATTTACACAAAATTAGGCAGAAAGATAAGAACGAAAAAGAATAAAATAAAATAAAAAATACAAGTAAAAATGAAGTAAATAAATAATTCAAAAATAATAAAAAATAAGATCACACTGGCTAAACTCACCAGGATTTGGGCTTGCTGACAGAAAAAAGTTAAGAAAATTTCAAAAATTGTCTTCATTCTGTTTTCTTCTATACAGTTCTGGAGAGATTAAGTTACCTTAAGCAAGCAGTAACAGACAGTGAAGATGTGATGGAGGGGGAATCACCTCCAAGCCATGTGTCCAGTTAGCAAGGGAATGACAGAGAACAATAAAAAAAAAAACAAAAAAACATGGCCGGTCTTAGAATTCTACATGTAACCAAAACCCTAATATGCAAACCTAAATTTCATAATTAAGAACAATTTACACAAAAATTAGGCAGAAAAAAGATAAGAACCGAAAAAGAATAAATAAAATAAAAAATACAAGTAAAAATAAGTAAATAAATAATTCAAAAAATAATAAAAGAAATAAGATCACACTGGCTAAACTCACCAAGTTGCAGGAAGCACTTTGACAGAAAAAAATTGAAAAATTTCAAAAATTATCTTCATTCTGTTTCTTCTATACAGTTCTGGAGAGATTAAGTTACCTTAAGCAAGCAGTAACGAACAGTAGTGTGATGGAGGGGGAATCACCTCCAAGCCATGTGTCCAGTTAGCAAAGGGAATGACAGAGAACAATAAAAAAAAACAAAAAAAAAAAAACATGGCCGGTCTTAGAATTCTACATATAACCAAAACCTAATATACCAAACTAAAATTTCATAATTAAAGACAATTTACACAAAATTAGGCAGAAAAAGATAAGAACCGAAAAATAAAATAAAATAAAAAATACAAGTAAAAATAAGTAAATAAATAATTCAAAAAATAATAAAAAATAAGATCACACTGGCTAAACTCACCAAGTTGCAGGCTTGCTGACAAGAAAAAGTTAAGAAAATTTCAAAAATTATCTTCATTCTGTTTCTTCTATACAGTTCTGGAGAGATTAAGTTACCTTAAGCAAGCAGTAACAGACAGTAGTGTGATGGAGGGAATCACCTCCAAGCCATGTGTCCAGTTGTAGGGAATGACAGAGAACAATAAAAAAAAAAACAAAAAAAAAAACATGGCCAGTCTTAGAATTCCTACATATAACCAAAACCCTAATATACCAAACCTAAATTTCATAATTAAGAACAATTTACACAAAATTAGGCAGAAAAGATAAGAACCGAAAAGAATAAAATAAAATAAAAAATACAAACAAAAATAAGTAAATAAATAATTCAAAAAATAATAAAAAATAAGATCACACTGGCTAAACTCACCAAGTTGCAGGCTTGCTGACAGAAAAAGTTAAGAAAATTTCAAAAATTATCTTCATTCTGTTTCTTCTATATACACAGTTCTGGAGAGTTCTGGAGAGATTAAGTTACCTTAAGCAAGCAGTAACAGACAGTAGTGTGATGGAGGGGGGAATCACCTCAAGCCATGTGTCCAGTTGAGCAAGGGAATGACAGAGAACAATAAAAAAAAAAAAAACAAAAAAAACATGGCCAGTCTTAGAATTCTACATATAACCAAAACCTAATACTTCACCAAACCTAAATTTCATAATTAAGAACAATTTACACAAAAATTAGGCAGAAAAGATAAAGAACAAGAAAAAGATAAAATAAAATAAAAAATACAGAAGTAAAAATAAGTAAATAAATAATTCAAAAAATAATAAAATAAGATCACACTGGCTAAACTCACCAAGTTGCAGGCTTGCTGACAGAAAAAAGTTAAGAAAATTTCAAAGTTATCTTCATTCTGTTTCTTCTATACAGTTCTGGAGAGTTCTGGAGGAGATTAAGTTACCTTAAGCAAACAGTAACAGACAGTAGTGTGATGGAGGAGGGAATCACCTCCAAACCATGTCCAGTTAGCAAGGGAATGACAGAGAACAATAAAAAAAAAAAACAAAAAAAAAAAAACATGGCCGGTCTTAGAATTCCTACATATAACCAAAACCCTAATATACAAAACCTAAATTTCATAATTAAGAACAATTTTGCAAAAATTAGGCAGAAAAGATAAGAACCGAAAAAGAATAAAATAAAATAAAAAATACAAGTAAAAATAAGTAAATAAATAATTCAAAAAATAATAAAAAATAGAATCACACTGGCTAAACTCACCAAGTTGCAGGCTTGCTGACAGAAAAAAGTTAAGAAAATTTCAAAAATTATCTATTTCATTCTATTTCTTCTATACAGTTCTGGAAGTTCTGGAGATTAGAACACACAAGCAAGCAGTAACAGACAGTAGTGTGATGGAGGGGGAATCACCTCCAAGCCATGTGTCAGTTAGCAAGGGAATGACAGAGAACAATAAAAAAAAAAAACAAAAAAAAAAAACATGGCCAGTCTTAGAATTCCTACATATAACCAAAACCCCTAATATACCAAACCTAAATTTCATAATTAAGAACAATTTACACAAAAAATTAGGCAGAAAAGATAAGAACCGAAAAAAGAATAAAATAAAATAAAAAATGTCTAACAAATGCAATGTAATATGTTGTGACCAGATTGAAATGTGATTTTATTTAGCGAGGGTTGTTTTGATTTAATGTAGATGGCCTCCAAATTATGAAGGTTCTTTTTACTGTGTGTATGAGTGAGTATTATTGTGTTAACGACTAAAATATGTCTAATATCATCTACATGGCTATGTTTTAAGAAATGTTGTTTAATTGAACTGTGATCAAAAAGGTGATAGGTACGTGTACGGGAGAGCGTGCTTGTAGTAAAACCAATATATGTAGTGGGTTTATTATTAGTACCAGAGATACAATCTCTGAACGAGCGTGTAAATTTATACACTACATTGGTTTTCTGTAGAGGATTTAGTTGTGCGGTTGTAGGGATATTAGAGGCTATGAGGTCAATTGTTTTAAATTTTTATAATATATGATGAGCTTAATTTGATTTAATTTAATGCCGCAGAATTAATTGATCCCAACACCAAGAAATTTCAATTGAACCTCATTAAAGAACAAATAAACACAGCCAAACAGGTATTACAACTAATCAACACTGAAATTGTACGTATTAAATAAATCTTACAATCTTCTACCACAACTGAAAAATTCAAGGAAATATTGGATTTATTATACAATACAACACAAAAGGAACACGAATCCCATCATGAGGTCATCCACAAAAAGCTAAACAAATTATATAAATACTTTTACTAAACATCAATGACAATTTTTATTAACCTATCGGATTATCAACTCACTCCATATTAAATAGAATTCTTTAATCTCGGGCCAAATTTTCATGTTGCCCAGAAACCTAATTCAAAGTTTAAACAAATGGAAATTGAAGCTTTATACCAGCAAATACTTCAACTCAAACAAGACAACCATATTACTACACAGGTAGGCTTAAAAGATTTACTCAAAGCTGAATCAATCAAACACCGTTACCGTAAAAATGCTAATGATATTATCAATACGCCTCTCATAAAAGCAGCCACACATCTAAAAAGTAACAAAAATATTGTTATCCGACGTGCCGATAAAATCAATACATTTGTTATTTTAAACAAATATGAATATCACTCCAAATTACAGACCATTCTGGGCGATCACAATTTAAAAAACTAACTAATTCCACCTCCCAACTTAAAAAAAACAACATATTAATAAACTTATTACTGCAAATAATACTGAAATAGAATCCTATAAACTTCAAAAGATTATAGGTGACTATCAGCCCGGCTACATTTATGGAAATGTAAAATCCATAAAAAAGATCATCCCCTCCGACCTATCATTTCACAAATACCCACACCAATATATAACCTTTCCAAAACACTTAACAAACTAATTACTCCCTACCTTCCAAGTAAATATGGTATTAACTCTACGAATGAATTTATACAAGTTCTCCATTTCGTAAACCCTAACAACCAAATAATTGCATTTTTAGATGTCTAAGACTTATTCATTAATGTTTTCGTCCATGAAACGATTGACATCATTATCCGTGATGTACACAATCAGGCTACTTTCTCATCAATCAATATTCAACCCATTATATTAAAAAAATATTATTACCATGCACCACTTAAATACCGTTTCATGACCTCTTGGGTAATATTTATACTCAAATAGATGGTAGTGCGATGAGATCTTCTTTAGGTCCCCTCTTTTCTAACTATTATATGGCACATTTAGAAAATAAAATAATTAATGACAATAATAAACCCCCTATATATATGTAAGATTCATAGATGACATTTTCATTTTAGCTAAAAATATTAATCAAATTACACAACTTAAAAACAAATTTGAAAGTCACTTCGTCCTCAAATTTACATTAGAACTTAATATTAATAATAAAATTCCATTCCTTGATGTATTTATTGATTCTAGCACATAGATTTACTACTTCTCTCTATAAGAAACCAACTAGCATAAACTCGTGTCTTCTTAATTATAATAGTGAATGCCCCCAACGATATAAGTTAGCTGTTATACAAAACTTAATTCAATGCACACAAATGATGTCTTCTTCCAAAACCATATTCTATAAAGAATTACACAACATTAAACATTTGTTAACAATGGATTTCATAATTCCATCATTGGCCAACAAATTAAAGTGTATCTCAATAAACTTAGTAATACCCCTAACAATATTAATAATATTAATAATAATAGTGTACATCAAAATAAACATAACACTATTAACTTATATTATTGCAACCAAATGCATAATAATTACAAACATGATAAAACAATACTCAAGAACATAATACGTAGAAATGTTAAACCAATAAATAATAATAATCAAATTAAGCTCATCATATATTATAAAAAGTTTAAACAATTAACCTCATGGCCTCTAATAATCCTACAACCACACAACTAAATCCTTTACAGAAAACCGATGCAGTGTATCAATTTACATGACCGTTCAGAGATTGTATCTTTGATACTAATAATAAACCAACTACATATATTGGTTTTACTACAACCACGCTCTCCCGTACACTTATCTGCCACCTTTCTGATCATAGTTCACTTAAGCAACATTTCTTTAAAAAATAGCCATGTAGGAAATATTACAGATTTTAATCGATAACACAATAATACTCACTTATACACACAGTAAAAAGAACCTTCCGATTTTGGAGGCCATCTACATTAAGTCAAAACAACCCTCACTTAATAAAAAATTAAATCTGGTCACAACATATTACATTGCATTTAGACATATGGTTCTATTAACATTTCAGTTGAAATTAAAGCCAAAATACGATGTTTAGAATGGCTCATGATTAACATAATAGACATTCATTGTCCGTTATATTTAACAATATATATGTTTAGAATATATATATATATATATATATATATATATATATATATTCAGAAAAAACATATATACATCATAGTGACATTAATCAAGAAGACTATAAGACGAAAAACAAAATGACTTTAATAAAATATATGTAAAGTTGACGCTTACTCCATGTAGGCTAATATTTACCCAGACGCCTAGTCTACCAATACTTAATAATACTCAAATATTAAGTGCAATGTTTCGGAAGATTTTGTGACTTATCTAATACAATATTTTGGTCATTTATAAGGAAAACATTTGTATGAACATGATATAAAATTCACATGTCGGAATATAAAGCATATGGTATGGGCGAAAGCGTGATATTTGGATAAATCCAGACATTCACACAACAGCGGGAACCATATATTATTTCTTCATATTTGGTCATAATAAACGCGTCTTCTTAATGACTTTTATGCTTCAAGCTTTATATTATCAGTGCAAACAACGGTTGTTTACGTTTGTTTTGACATTACCATGGCATCTTTTAAACATTCTATCAGCATCGGACAAAAAACCAGAGTGTACAACTGCTAAGATCAAACATTGAAGGAACGCTATACTATACGCACAGCTGTACCTATATACACATGCGTGTTTCAGGCTAGAGAGAGCTGCTGTTAATCTCCCTCGGTCCTGAGATACGCAGGTTCAAATCCCGGCGTAGAGAGCAAATATTCTTTTAATACGAATTCACGAATATTCAGGCTGGTAGACAAAAAAAATACTGTTTAATAAATCAACGGAGCGTTTCCTCAAATATGGGTATCCACTAAAAATAATGTTTAAAGTGATAAAATTTGTTGGATTAATAAAAAATTCATTAAATTTTATTTAGAAATGAGTCATTTCTGAAACGTATATCTTCAGGCGGTTTTTCAATTGTAAATCGGCTGAAGATACAGACAGGTTGCAGAAATAACTCATTTCTAAATGAAAAATATTTAAAACATTTTTAATACAACTGTATAGTGGTCTAATTTAATTATGACCAAATGCTAACTATATATATGAACAGAATGAACGTCATATTGTAATTAAGATCTTAGGACCCTTTCAGGCCAACACATCATCAAGGTTGGCAAAATTTTCATGATAGACATGACACATTAATATGAAATGAAGAAGGGAAAGTGGAATTCGCTTAAAAACAAAATTTTAATCAAAATTAATCAAAATGTAAGGAGAATGTAAACGTTAAGTTCCACACAGAGGAATAAAATCGAAAAAAGGAATCACATTCCCTCCAACAGCCGTAAGGCGTGAATAAAGTTCTCTTTCTGTCTGCACAGGCTAGGTTGATGAATTTTTAAATACACAGCCTAAGCACGTAGATCGCATACCGAGCGGGCACTGCGCGGAACAGAAAAACATGCATCCTCATACCAAGCTGCACAGTCGTGACTGTCAAGTAAATGTTGTCCGATAGCCGAGTCGTGAACAGCTTGAGTTGTTCTTAAAGACCGACTTGGACTACCCGAACGTTCATTTGCGGGGAAGTGCTGCGCTACGATTCCAACTTTAGATTGGTGCGTCTTATGTACACCGCATCGCAACGGCATTTGAATTTGTATAGAACTGAATTTTTACGAAAATCGGACAACCTATCTTTACTAAACAAAGGAAACATTTATATGAACAGGATATAAAATCCACATGTCGGAATATAAAGCATATGGTATGGGCGAAAGCGTGATATTTGGATAAATCCAGACATTCACACAGCAGCGGGGACCATATTTTATTTCTTCATTTCTGATCATAATAAACGCGTCTTTTATGCTTCAAGCTTTATATTATCAGTGCAAACAACGTTTGTTTACGTTTGTTTTGATATTACCATGGCATCTTTTAAACATTCTATCAGCATCGGACAAAAAACTAGAGTGTACAACAGTTCGATTCTGAAACACAGTACGCAACTTAACTGAAAATTAACACGACGAAACACACGCCGAAACCTTGTCAGTTATTAGCTGACTTTTTCTTCCAAAATATATATATGAATAAATAGGCTCGTGGCCGAGTGGATATGTATATATGTGCATGTATGTATGAATGTATGTATGTATGGGCGCGTGGTCGACTGGTTAGAACGGTCGCTTTCTGACCATGAAATCTCACCGTGGTCGATTTGTCAGGAATGTGACTTTTTGATATCATCAGTCTGGAGAGGAGATCCCAGCGTCCAGCACCTTTAAAAATGTGCCTGAAAGCCATACTACGGATTGACCCTTGCGAGTGAAATTGGGTAGACGGTTCTCTTTGAGGATGGTTGTGTTAGCTCGAAGTCACAAGTCATCGTGACCGAGGTTTTGAGACTGTTGTTCCCGTGCTCTCTCCAAGAAACAACATAGCTGTAGTATAAACTACGGGTGAGCTCCGTGGGTGTTGAACAAACACAAGTGTACCTGAGCAAGCGTCCGCGATTGGGATTAGCTAGCCGCCATAGACAAGTACCCTCGAATACGAGTGGCCAGCTATTATTATTATTATTATTATTATTATAATTATTATGTATGAAATAAGCATATATATATTTATATATAAGGAATGATATTAGAGAAAAATGTATGAGAAATTGGAAAAAATTTCTTGTGACGCATTTCATCCTTTCGGGCATTATCGGCGTAAATATGTTGGTACGATTACACATGTGCACAAACGAGAGATGCTGGGAATTTTAAATTTAATATAGATTACTTTGCGATCAAGACACACTCTATACATTTTTGTCGTAGTGAACTATTTCCTCCTTTGATCAGACTAGCATTTTTTATGTTAAAATTGTGGTCAGTCTCATTCCAAAAGGGCCTTATTCACAAGGTCATATACAGTAATTTTTTACCCTGGCTCATACAACATTTTCGCCATTTCCTAGCAGAACTTCTATTATCACAGCTTAGGATATAAGTTATGACAAGTAAAAGTACAAAAATCTAAGTGAAGTCGCCTAGATTAAAAACAAAAATAGTTCCCAGCATCCCTAGTTCGTGAGCATGTTCAGTCCTGCCAACATAACAAATTTAGTCTGGGGCACCTCGAGGTAGTGTAATGTTAGCAAGCTTATCTTATAGTTGAGTAGTGAGTTTAATCTTCACTGGGTGTCCCATATTTTCGGCCTTGTGCCACATCTAAGCTACGCTTAAAGAATCACTATAACAAAGTTAGTCTGATATGTGAGTTGTGACGTAATGTATATCGGCTCAGAATGAGAAATCGAAAAGCTGAATTCAAATTCGTTGCATTCACTTACATTGGGAAAGATATTAATCCATCTTTTCTTCCTCTAGCTCTGCGTTGAATAGCAGGATAGGTTGAGTTTTATAGCAACCAGTCTAGCGCAGAAAGAAATGGCAAACTACTACGAAAAATAACTTGAGTGCTGTCAATCATGGATCGAAAGATACAGCCCAAGCCCGTATCACTTCACTGATTGACTGACTGATGTCCTAACGGACGAAATGCGTCACAATAAACCCTTTTCTTCTTTGTATATATATATATATATATATATATATATATATATATATATATATATATATATATAAGGTTGTTATTGCCACACCAAGCTATAATACTCTTAAGAAAAGGGGGTCATAATTTATTAATAAAACCAGATACAAAGTATTACGACATTTAAAATTTTTTTAGGTATTTTCGACCGACACTTCTTCAGAAATAATCGTCGGTAAATTAAAACAAAGTAGAGAAAAATGATTGTCAACGGCTGAATTTATGATAATAAGAACTAAGTCCTTATTATCTTAAATTTGGTCGTTGATAATAATTTTCTTATCAGCTACTTTGTTTTAATTTACCAACGATAATTTCTGAAGAAGTGTTGATCGAAAGGTACCTAAAAATCTTAAATATTGTAATACTTTTTTATCTAGTTTTATTAATAAATTATAACCCCTTTTTTAAGTAAGTGGTTGATTTTCCCACGCGTAACTCTAATGGAACTAACTCACTGCTAGATCTCTGTTTCACTTCTATCCCTAACTCTTGCCATGTTATACAACTTTGCCTTCTTGGGAAGTGGGTGTTGTTCCGTGATTTCCTGTGTGATATCCCTTAGGTTTGTCCAAAGTTTTTAGTCTTCCCGTTGAAGACTGTGCATCCGAGGTCTCCTCTTGGGTTAATTCTCGAATCAATGCTTTCATCTCAGCCAGGAAATTACGACTTAAACTCCATTCGTCCCCCTAGTTCTCTTATGCTTGTTCGGCAGGAATCACTTGTTCCGGCTTTATCGCTGTCACGCGTCTTACCATAATAGGCGCCTTTTTGCCTCTGTTCGTAATCAGTGCAAGAAGATCCTAAATGATGCTTAGCTGTTGTTTGCTAAAAATATGAAACAGCGTATAGCATCTTGCAAGTTCGGCACCAAAGACTACTGACGGCTCTGTAAAAATGTGTTAAATAACAGCAAGATCTCAATAACCGCTTTCATCAATGAATTTGAGGTTCTCACATCTTCAGCGGACAAGGCTGAATGCTTTGCTCGCAGATTCTCCACCAAGTCCACATTCGATTCGTCTGGGGTATTCGCATCCGACTTCCCACCCAGAACTGAGGCTCAACTGAGTGAAGTTCATATTACCCGCTAGTCTCTAACATAATTTCAAAGCTTGACAACCATAAAGGGAGCGGTAGTTACGGAATCCCAATCATTGTCCTGAAGAAATGTGCCCCTGAACTCTCCTGTTCTCTCCAAACTCTACAACTACTTTTTGCTTCCCTGCCTGCTGGAAGTCCTCCTCTGCGGTTCCTGTCTTTAAGAACGCTGAAGAACCCTCAGACCACTCTAATTAACACCTTGTCAGTCGATTCTTGGCAAAATGTTCGAGGCTATTATCAATGCTGAAGTGGTTCAACATCTGACATCCCTCGGCCTCTTCTTCAATAAACAGTATGGTTTCTGTTTCACCAGGTCTACTGCTGATATGTTAACGACTATCACAGAGTATAAATACCAGGCTCTCGATAAGAACGGTGAAGCTCGACCTGTAGCACTAGATATCTCCAAATCTTTTGAGAATATGAATATTTTTTCAATCTTCCGAAAGTTATGCAAACTATAATAAAATCGTGTGTGTGTGTGTGTGTGTGTGTGGAAAAGAGAGAGACAGAGAAATAGTGTACCAACTGACTACATCGTTTTTGGGAAGTGTGTAATGTTAATTCAAGAATTAATCTGGTTCATTATTTTCAGCTGCAAATAATGACAAAAATGAAGATAGAAAAAAGTAGGGTAGAAAACAGAAAAATAAGATGAAAAATTTTTAAAAACTGATGGAAGAGAGAAAAACATATTTAGTAATAAGTTTCTAAAGTAACAAAATATAAAGTAATAAGTAAAAAAATAACTGAGTTATAATATTTAGCAATATTTGCATCGTTTTTCATTTCTTTCTTTTTTTTTTTTTGGCTTTTTCGTCAATTTTTTTATTTCTTTTGTAACAAAAATTTAAGTTTTATTCCCTCTTATTAGGTCATCACGATCAAAGTTCCATTCCCTTACACGATATCAATCAAAAGTTATTAAAATTTTAGGAAACTATTTGCGCATTTCACCGCTAACAATTATGGCTCAACCAACCAAAGTTGAATGGTAGGAAAGTGCGTCTAGAACTAGTTTATCATTACTTCTATCTAATATTGTGTTGTGCATTTTAGAGTTTAATTGAAGAAGCTTACAAAGATGGAATTTGGATTACTCATGAATTTTTGCTTGAATACACAACGTTCCACCATCTGCAGCAGGGATGCCAACTTTTCAGCATTGTTAGAGGTGGTGAAAAATAGATTTTACATGCCATCAGAAGATGAAAATACACAGTGGTAACATAGAATGAGGAATCAGTGCCAACACCAAAATAGAATTCCATCCACAAAAATCTTTGCTTTGTCCCTAGTGGAATATGAAAATTGTCGTCGATGACGATCCTATGGGATCAAGAAGGAACATCATTGTAAATATTTATTACTAGCAACTTGACTGAGTAACCGAAATCTTGCGTTGAAAATATTATTCTTTTATAAATAGATTGAAAATTATGATACAGTATGACGATGCAAGTGTACACTCTGTAAAATAAACACAAGAAAAAAGATAGTTAGGATGGGAGGTTCTTCCACATCCTCTATACTCACCAGATTTGGTACAAACGATTTTTTTATTTGTTTTGATCCCGAGAACAATATTTTATAAGTAGCAGAAAATTCAGAAACAAAATGTTAAAAACAATCTTTAAAACATTTTATAGAGAAAACACAGATTTTTTAAACGTGAAATCGAAAATTTACTTTCTCGTTGAGTTGATGAGAAAAATATTTAAACAAATGTAATTTACATTAGTTTTTATGTTCTTTCTTGTAAAATGTAACTGCATTCAGAACATTTTAAAATGAAACAAGAAAAAATTCAAATACCTGGGAAGTATATAGACAGAGGATGGAAAGTGCGACATAGGGATCCAAAGACACATTTCAGAAGCTAACCAGAGTACTGAAAGACAGGAAAATCTCATTAAAAACAAAGAGAAGAGTGCCGGGTCGCTATGTGATATCTGTCCTTCTGTATGAAAGTGAATGCTGGACGATCTCATCAAAAATCGAGAGGCTTGAGGTAGCAGAAATGTAGTTTTACAGAAGGATACTGAGGATTTCATGGACGAAACACCTGTGCAACGATGAGGTGGTGGAAAGGATGCAAACGAGAAGAAAACATACTAAATATCAGAAAGAGACAAATGAGGTTCCTGGTACACGTAATGAGAAAGGAGGGTTAAAAGAGAACTTAATACTCACAGGTCGGATAAAGGAAAGGAGAGACAGGGGAAAGTAGCGTAAGACGTACTTGTTAGGTCTAAGCAAATGGATGGCGGAGGGGGCTTAGAGATACCAAGAGACAAAATATTAAGGCTAACAAGACACAGAGCCAAGTGGAAGTTCATGATCGCCTACGTACTGAAGGGACATGGCACATGAAGAAGAAAAAGATGTTTACATTTTTTTTTTATATTCACTCTGATAAAACGTAATTACTTTCCGAACAGCCGATTATTTAAAGAAATTTATTTTATATTTGTTTTTATATCTTTTCTGATAAAACGTAATTGCCGAAGACCCTAATATTTTGTGCTCTTATTTCATTCTACGTCTTATCTCTAAAAAGTAATCACCAGTGGTCGATTTAATATTCAGAAGGCCAGTGAACATTTTCCTATTTATTCTCTTCAAAGCGAAAGCAAGATACAGTGTTTGAAAGCGTGCTAATCCAACACAACTTGCTTCAGATTTAGACGTTGATACGGAAATACAAATCGGATTAACAAGTATCATTTAGTAACTTTACAAGATTAACATCTTCATATTTTTACCAAGAGATGTCAAAACTACTGAACTTATTCTATGGTTTACTTTTATTGTTAATACAAAGTTTGGGTCGAATTATTCATCAGTCTTCTGGAGTATAATCCGTGCAGATAGAAAGAAAACATTTTTAACAGTAACAGATAAATAAATGATCAAAATGGCAACTACAGTACGACCAGATCAGTTCATCCCCAGCAAAGTGATTCAGGAAAACGCTTTCTTTTTCCCAGTCTGTGTAACATATATGTTTTTCTTATTAGCACAAAGAAAGAATCTCTGATACTCTTCTACTGGTCAAAAATAGCCATACAGCGCTGATATCTACATTGACCTGATTTACGTATCTATCTGACGATGTATCTGTAGATTCTCTCAACGTTCTGACTTTCCTGTCGTAATAACTTTTCTCAATTATAATCAATACCGTCATATCTGTTACTAAGCACAAATTTTCCTTAGGATATATGCTTCCTTAACCCATCTACCTACATCTCATTTGCTCTACATCTCATTTGCTATAGCAAATGAGATGTAGGTAGAAACCTATAATTAATACCTTATTTTTATAAACCTATAATTGAGTGAAGATTTAAGTGAAGATTTATTAAGAAAAATTTGAAAGTCACCTACATTTAATACAATCATTTATTTTTAAAGAATTCTGCGTCCTTTCAAGCCGTGGGCAACCACTTTTCTCTAGAGCTTCCGAATATGAAGTACTAGCCATAATTTTTGGGGAAAGAAGTATTTTCCGTGACTTTCTTGGAGGTACAGAATCCAGACTGACTGCTAACCAAAATTAAAGATCCCAGTTTAACCTTGTTATTTAACACATAGCAAGACGGATTATATAAACATTCATATCTTCTCCAAGAGGATTAGTTCAAACTGAAGGCAACTGACTATGCCTTAATTCTAGTCAGTTAAACTGTGCCGAAAATATAAAGACAAGCCTCCAAAGTAGTTGTTGCCGATTTTGCACTGGTGTTAGAATCAAGATTCTGAAAACTGATTGCTAAGACATCATGGGTACTTTTTTTTTAATTTTTACTAATAGTTACCCAATAAAAGGCTCAACAGCCATCCAAAGAAGTGGATTACTGAATGAAGTAGGTGGTACGGACGTAAAAGAGGGAAACAGGGAGTGACTATTATGAGTTTATGGAGGATAGATATCGACTGAGGCTGGACTTGCATAGGTTAAGATTGCAGCATTCTAAGATGCATTCGCGTGGAAGTCTGTTTCACAAATAACGGTCTTTGTAAGGCTTGTGTAACACATTCTATCTAGAGAGTAATACCGGTTATCGGCGCGAAGATTAGGATCGAGGAGCCGAGTTCGAATTTCGGGCAATCTCGCTATCGAAAAAAATGACCTTGTAAAAAGTATGAATTTATATTTTCACCTAGGACAATCTAGGGTATCTAGACAGTATATACTTTCCAACAAGTCAAGGAAAATGATATCTTTGCATTTAAACCCATTTGGACGTGGGCGCGAGCAACTGCACTCCGTAAAACAAATAGTACAACCTTGCATTGTGTGGATGTAGACAACACTAAAAACCGAAAACACTCTTATGTTCGCCCGATCTGTACTCCGTCCTCTTCTTTTTCAATTAGGGTTCATCCCTTGTTTCATGTTTAAAAACGGCCTTTCGATGCCCTTCTTCTGAGGCCCTGATAAAGGTGGCTGTCAAGAACTTTTGATGATATGACTGGATGGTGGTTACTGCTCTTCATACTGATGGTAGCGGGTTAGTAGTTATCTGTTTGTTGCATCCCGATTTCATAGCAAGGAGTCGAACTGTTGGATAGCGTCTATAGAGGCTTCTCTGATCAACATATCACATAATGTGGGGGTTCTTACAGTGCCATGTCACGCATGGAAAAGCTTCCCTGCAAGCACTTCTGGAAAGTAGTAATTCTGAGGTCGTGCTATGCAGCAACCTGCGCTAATTCTCAGCCAACACATATTACTTTAAAGAACCGGTAGCTAACACATTACTCAATAAGTCCCGGGCCTGACATATATGGCAACACTAATAAAAAAAATCTATATAATTTTTATGAAATACTAACCTTCAAATGGCACGTGACCAAATATTGACCCAATCGGATTATTAGTTTACAAATTAGTTATTTAAGTGAAACTACTGTTGCAAATTTTCAAAATGATGGAAAAATCTGAATTTCGTGTGTTGATAAAGCATTAATTTCTGATGGGGAAAAATTTTGTTCAAGCAAAGCAGTGGCTTGATAGGTGTTATTCGGACTCTGCTCCGTCAAAAGCAACGGTTAAAAAGTGGTATACTGACTTTAAACGCGGTCATACAAACACAAATGATGCTGAATGCTCAGGTCAACCAAAATCGGCAGTTATCCCGGAAAACACTAAAAAATCCACAAACTCGTTTTGGCCAATCGTAAACTGAAGATACGTGAGATATCAGACAACTCGAACATATCAGAAGGCAGTGTATTCACCGTTTTGCATGAACATTTGTCAATGAGAAAGCTATGTTCAAAGTGGGTGCCGCGTTTGCTTAGAGTCGATCAAAAACAACAACTCGTCGACGATTCAAAGCGTTGTTTGCAACTGTTTCAACGCAACGAAAAGGAGTTTTTGCGTAAATATGGGACACTGGATGAAACGTGGCTCCACGACTTCACTCCGGAGTCAAATTGGCTGTCAACTGAGTGAACGGCAACAGACCAAAGATGCAAACATCAGCAAGCAAGGTTTTGGCCTCCGTATTTTGGGATGCGTAAGGTATTTTGTTCATCGATTACCTTGAGAAAGAAAGAACCATCAATAGGGAATATTATGTAGCATTATTGATGCATTTGAAGGAAGAAATTGCTAAAAAGGCCACAAATGAAGAAGAAAAAAGTGATCTTTCACCAAGACAACGTTTCTTGTCACAATTCGATCGTAACAATAGCAAAACTACATGAATTGCACTTCTAATTGCTTCCGCATCCTCCCTATTCTCCAGATCTGGTCTCCAGTGATTATTGGTCGTTTGTAGACCTCAAAAGAATGCTCCAGGGAAAAAGATTTGGCTCCAATGAAGAAGTGGTATCAGAAACTGAGGTATATTTTGAGGTCAAAGACACATCGTACTACAAAAAAGGCACCGCAATTGTTAAAGTAGCGTTGGAATCAGTGTATCACCCTAGGAGGAGACTATGTTGATGAATAAAGTCAAATTTTGCCAAAAAAGTTGTTTTATTATTTAGGGCCGGAATTTACTGAGTGATATGTTACTCTTATCCCTCTATTTTTTTTTTCTCACCTTTAAATAACCATGATTAGAAACAATAAACTAATCTGAATTTATTACCCTTTCTACAATGGTTCCTGGCTATCTTCCTCTCTTTTGGAAGGACTCTAGTGTTTACATGTGTAGCCTTGATGTCTATGTTCGGAAATATCTTCCACTAGCAATGGGAACTTTCTAATGAGTCTCCAGGCTGTTCTTACACGTGCCTCCAACTTTCTCTAATAAACTCAGTAAGCTATTTCTTCTTCTATCGTTTTCCTCCCTCTCATGACATACGTACTCGATATCATTTCTGATTGTATTGATAAGGCTCTCTCTCTCTCTCTCTCTCTCTCTCTCTCTCTCTCTCTCTCTCTCTCTCTCTCTGTTTGTGTTCTGCGATCTCACTGCCCAGGATGTCAGTTGGCTTAATCATTCTAAATGTCAATAACCTCGCTAGCATCCAGACCTTGAACTTCTCTATCGCCCAATCTCTCACTAAAGTAAACTTCCCCAATGCATTTTCCCAGCAATTCTGAAGGACACGCTATTCTTCTTGATCTCTTCCTTACCTCCACCCGGACATATGTTGTGCTCTGTAGCTCAATCCTTTTAGCAAACTTAGATCATGCGGTGGTGTTTGTGGATATCGCTTCCGTTCTCCTATCATTTACAAACCTCGTATTAATAGAATACCTTTCCGTTTTCAATGCAATGATTGGAACTCATTCCATGGCATCCTTCGCTATGTCCCTTGGAATGATGTTTTTAATCATCCTCTTCATATGTCAGTGAGATTTTTTCCTTGATGAAAGCCAGCATCAAAACTTAAGTTCCAGCCAAGAAATACAAAGTACAACAAGGATCATCTTTTTGGTTATCACCGACCTGCTCAGCAACTACAGCCCACAAAAAATCACTTCCCCCGGCTATACTAGAGAGACAGATCTAGTTGTAACAGATATCTATTATTGCTCATAATGAGTGCAATCTAGTCCCTATAGCCTCCCACAAGTTTAGAGATTAATGGCGGCTATGCAAAAGTTTGCTGAACAATACCAAATCATTAGTTTCTCCGCTTTTCCGTCAATGTGAAGTACTTATATTTACTGCAGATAAGGTAGCGAACTTTGTTCGAAAGTTTTCTTCCAACTTCACATTCTACTCATCTGGAGTACCTCGGCTAGATTTCCCCCCTTAGGTAGGGTACATTCTTCGGAAGTCTTCTTTCAACTTCACACTCGACTCATCTAGAGTACCTCGGCTAGATTTCCCCCCTGGAACGGAAGATCTACTGAGTGATATGCGCATAACCAAGTCACAAAATCTTTAAATTAGATCACCACAAGGCAAGCGGGTGTGACGGAATACACTACTATTGTCCTAAAGAAATCTGGTCCTGAGCTAGCTTCTGCTCTCCACAAAATTTACAAATACTTTGCTGTTTCTTGCTTTCCAGCTTGTTAGAAGTCCTTCATTGGAGTTCCTGTTTTTAAAAATAATGTGGAATTCTATGATTCCTCAAATTATCGCCCTGTTTTCTGAATAGATTAATAATCTTATTTCGCAGGAACACCTTTCAGACAAACAATATGAATTCCGTTTTTCAAGGTGTACCGCCGACGTGTTGTCTATCAAAATCTAGAAAAAGATGGCAACGCTGTAGTTCTAGATATCTCGAAGGCGTTCGACATAGTTTGGCATTCTCCGCGAGCTCAAAGGGTTACAGTATCACGGGTAGAATATTTGGATTAATACAATCGTTTCTAATAAATAATGTAATAGAGGTCATGTTGAACGGACTCACTTTCAGATCTTTCAATCCCTACGCAGTTTCTGAGCTTCATCAATAATTTCCCCGACTATATTGAATCAATTGCTTTGACTACTGCAATGAGATTTCGTTTACTATATATTACCAGAATATTTTTCTCATCAGAATCCATCTTGTACATTTATAAATCTACCATCTGTTGGCATATTTGTTCTGGTGTTCCTGCAGTACATCTCAAGATTCTTGACAAAATCCAAAGGGTTTGTAACATAATCGATCCTGACTAAGCATCTCGACTTCAGTCACTTTCTCATAGTAGTGTAGCTTTCCTCTGTCTTTAATATCAATATTTCCATGACAACTGCTCTGAGGAGCTTTTTTCCTGATGACCCGACTACAGGAATTAAAGCGTGCTTTTTGATTGGCACTTAGGTCTCACCGTTTTACTGTTGAATTTTCCACCCCTAGACATCTCTTCTGATTTCTTGCTTCCCTGATAACTACAATCTTCAAAAATTTAAATGCTATGGGTTTGATTATAAAATAAAATAATATACTGAAAATATCAAATATAATTTTCATAAATACGATACTTGTTGAAGAACTAAAGAAAATGATTTTGTAACAAGTGGAAAGCAATGGAGATTTAAAACACTAGCCGAAAAAAGGAAAGAACCTGCCTGCCTGCCCGCCTGCATCCGAATTCATGTTTTCTGCAGGGTAGGATAGTTAAATCATCGCCATTTCATATTCTTAACTTCGCGCATGTGTATTTTGTTTTAATTTGTCAACTGCACAATATAGTAGCGTCAGTTGGGCACGGTTTGTGAGAAAAGAAGCACCATGACCCACCCCACTCTGCCAGAAATTTAGAAAGGACATGCTGTACTGCTTGACATTGGCACCAGAAGAACATTTCAAAGTGTTCGGGTATCAATCTGAGGACAGTATAAAGGATTCAGAAAGAGTTAGATGACTCTAATGGTTATTACGAAGGTGTATCGAGTGATCACTTTATGCCACCATTCATTTTTCCACGGGCCTCAGACACAAAATGAAGCCTACTTCAAGTGCCTTAAGGAGGTAGTGTTCCCCTATGTCAAGAGGGTCACAGCTGGAAAATCCTATATATGGCAAAGGGACTCTGCATCATGCCGCACAAGCAGGAGAACCCAGTCATGGCTACCAAAGAATTTCTGCGATCACATCACCCCTTACATCTTACTGAGCGAGATACCAACAAAATTCCTTGTAGCACCAAAGATGGACCGAAGGCAAGTATTATGGCTATATTCACCAACTTAAACAAAGAGACCACCTAGAAGAGTTGCAGGAGATTTCAAAATCGCTTAGAGACCGTGTTTGAAGCCAATGGCGATTTTACTGAAAAAAATTTATTCTTTAGTATTTCAAGATATTTTTGTGTAAATTTGGTAAATATATAAAATGAGATGTCAGCATTATTTTAATTTTTGTATAATTTAGATGACAATTTATTCATCTCACTCTGTAGTTGTTTTAGAATGTCATCATCAGAAAGCAGTGGAAAAATATGCAATTCACTCTTGAAGGATTGTGCAAGAATACTGATTTGGGATTTATTCGAAATTATAGGAGTTGCGCATTTCTGGTTAGCATTTGAGCGAACATATTCGAACACCGATTGTCAATACCCGGCGATCTCAGAAAGGCGAAATGCCAAGGGAGCTTAAGCAATTTCTCCATGGTACTGCTATTGAACACACTTTAAACAGGCCTTATGTCACATTCGTTGCGACGTGGACGCACTGATAAATACACATTATACATCCTAGGGCTATAACGCAAGGCTGGAATGCAGTTCGTTTTACGGAGTGGATTTGCTCGTCACACTCCTAACAGATTTTGAATTTAAAAATGTCCTTTTCCTTGACTTGTGGCACAGAGAACCCAGAGTAGATAGCCCAGATTATTTTAGAAGGAGAAATAAATTCATACCTTCTTCAAAGGCATTTGTGCAATAGTGAACTTGGTCAGAATTCGATCTCAGGTCGTCTATACTAAACCTCTTGCTGATAACTGATAATACCGTACTATAATACGATATAACGTACTGGATTAAGCTAGATTTGATAAATATAATGATTGAAAAATCTATTTTATTCGGTACTGACATTTCACTTTGGACCCTCACATTGTGTTCATATGTCTTTACTTTTCTTTTATTTACGTGCTACCGATATGCGTCGCATGCTTGAACTCCTCCGTACACACAAAATCAATACTCTGTCCTATATTCAGAAATGGGTCCTCAAAAAACACGCCCAGATATCATAGACGTTACTTTTCTAAAGGTCGATTCGATGCTTGTCTTCCTGTCTCCTACCTCAACTTTTTTTTCTCTCTCTCTCTCTCTCTCTCACCCCTCCATGCATTGTGTCTATTCAGATTTATACCTATGTCGAGTGAGTTCATTCAACTTATACCTTCATACGTTCTGGCCTACGATGTCAGGCAATCGCACCGAGTGACCGTAAGTCTTCTTTGACTGACATTTGTTAACAGTTTATATTTGAAGTATAAAAATGTTTTCAATGTTCTCTCTCGATGTATGTATGTATGTATGTATGTATGTTCAGAGGCATATTTTAAAATTTAACCTTAACCTACGCTTAATAAATGAAGGAGAGACACTACTTTATGCAAAAGCTTAATGGAATTATTGAGTTTGTCAATAATATTTCTGTGGTATCTACAACGAAAATATTTTAACAATACTATTGACGGACTCAATAATTTCATCAATCTCTGGCATCAACTTTTACGAGTAAACCAGCCAGTCTCTCACTTTCTCCCACTCTTTATATATATATATATATAGATAGATAGATAGATAGATAGATAGATAGATAGATAGATAGATAGATAGATAGATAAGCTAAACTGTCTTTTCTTCAGTCCTGTCTGCCATGTAATGTCTCGCCTTCTTTTATTGAGCGTAGATTAAGGTTGTTTTTTAAATAATGTTTTTGTACCTGTTATAATCACTATTTATGCTCTGTGGTATCAGGCTCCTGTTTATTTATATATATATATATATATATATATATATATATATATATATATATATATATATACGCACTAGCTATTCTACTCGTGAAAATTAGGGGAGTGAAGGCAACATAATGATGTCCTCATGAAACTTTGAAGTCGGCATGAACCTGCTCAGTTAAAGTCACAAATCATTTGCACTAAAACTATCAACGTTTTATCTCCACCTTGATATCGACCTCTTTACGAGAAAAAAAACTGCTTGTCGAAATAACTTTGATCAGTAAAACTACTGAAAAAACATCAATCATGGCGCCGAACACTGTCATAACTCAACACATTATATATATATTTATATATATAAAGAGAGAGAGTGGCTGGTTTACTTGTAAAAATTTGGAGAAATCATTTTCGTGCATTAACCTTCTTTAGACGTTTTCTTGGGCCCTGGTACTTATCAGAATAAGGAAAAATATTGATTTTTCACCGATTTCGAAGAAGAGTACTGTTTAATGCTTTTTAAAAATAAGTTTTGCTTGCTTTTCATACCACTAGCTCAGACCATCATTGTATACCCATTAATAAACAGCTATGACTAGAATTAAGAATAGACTCTAACGAGACACGAACACGCATACCTTTTACGACGGGCATCGTCCCAAACTGTTTAAACTATTGCAAATCTAACTACGCTTACGCTTTATTTTACCTTGATAAATCGGCACCATATTTCTTCTAAGTATACTAGTAGCATTAGTAGCACTAATATTATATTGAATAATTATTGATTTGCTGTTGCTCGCTATCATTAAATATTTACTAATATTTCTTTTAATACCATTTCAGCAGCTTTTCCTTGATCTGTGGCCTAGTTGAACGGAACAAAATCTTGATTTATTTGAGAAAGACATTAGAATAATCCTGATTATATACTGGGAGCAAAACGCCTGCGTAATGGGTAAAAAGTGAATTGAATGAGTGCACAAAAATTTAGAGGGGCATAAGACAAATATGTCTTCTCTCCAGATTTATTCAACATTTACAGTGAGACAATCTTTTGAGAACGAAAAGTCCTACCAGGATTTATTATTGGTGGGGAAAATTTTATCAACAAAAAACGCACAGATGACACTGTGTTGATAAGAAACATACCAAATCACAGGAACCCTTGGCCAAGGTAGTAAAGGAAAGCGAGAAGAAAGGACTAACTCTCAGTTATAAGAAGACAGAATATCTAGTTGTCTGCAAAAGAAACAGCCCAAAATGCGAACTCTAAATTGGAGATGACAAAATCAATAGTGCTAAAAAAAAGGTTCACAGTTGACGGGAAATGTGACGCCGAATCCCAAAGGTGAATAACAAAAGATGTCGTTCAAAAACTAGGTAAAGCATAAAAAAAAACAGGAAAATGTTTGAAACAAAGAAGAAAGTACTGAATCGTGATTTAATATCAATCATCCTTTATGGAAAGCTGGACGATTTTTTCACAGATGAAAAGGCAGCTTAAGCCAACGGAGATGTGGTTCTACAGTAGGATGCTGAGAATATCTCCAGCGAGTTTACCTACCTAAGCTTGAGTAAATAGATGACAGAAATGGAGGGATATTAAAAAGACAAACGTATTTTTTATCATTCAGAGATTCTTTTGAACTCTATAAAGACTGGAAAGTGACTAAATATGACAACAGTACTTCATTTTTGGCCTGATCTGGCTCTTATAAAGCTATATAAGTGCATGAGGAGTCAGGTACTTACTGGAGTGGTGCAGAGAGCCGGTAATTTTACCTGCATCATTTGCGATTGATCGCATATAAGAGTTCTATTTGAGGTCGGGTGTGAGTTTGAAGCCTAATAGTCTTTCAAGACACGGTGCCTGCTTGAGGAGAACATCCGTTCACCGTGTTTGACAGTAGTTCGAGGTCTGATGTTTATCAACTAGCTTGGTTTTAGAGACATCGAATGTAACCAGCTAGTTTTTCCCCACAGGGAAGTTAGTGTTAGATCGAAAAGGAAGTCTGCTGCCAATCTATGAACTTCAAGAAGTACACCAGTATACAAAGGATAGGAAGTTGTGGAGCGCTGTGATTGTTCACTCTGTTAAAGGAAACGGCGCCTAGAATAAGAATGGCCATAGAATGTCAGAGTAATTATGATGAAAAGCAATTAAAAGAAAAATAAAAAATCGAAATTTAATACCATGTGTGTGTTAAGTCATTTTTAGTATTTTTATATTTTCTTTCATTTTAAGTGTTTTAAATTTAGCTGAATTGTTTGTCGTATATTTCGAGCTTTCGTACATTTTTCTGGTTTTTATATTTTTGTTCATTTCTCTGTTGATTTTTGAAATGCTGTCGTTATAGTTGAGTTGACTAAGTGTATAAAGCCGTACATGTTTACATTGTAACGTATTTTCGTTCTTTCTACCGCCGTCTATATTCAAAACGAAATAAACATTTGTCTGACTGTTCATGGCGTCTTCCAAAAATAACGGCGTCTCATCGTGATATAATGAATAGCAATATAGACTCATAGAGTTTTTACAATGACGTTCACCCTGTACAAGACTCAAAGCCACTCGAGAGAGAGAGAGAGTTACACAGTAAGTGGCATCACCACAATCAAGGTGATAATGTCACCAAGACACAAGAGGTGACCAGAAGTGAAAGAAAAAAATCCTTTTTTTTTTTTAATTTTTTTTTTTACATAATCGTTTCACCCCTAAGCAAGGCAGTTCTGCCACTGGAGCGCAGGGGGGTTACAGTGAGGGGCGAGGAGAAAGAGATAACAAAAAGGAATAAGAAAAAGATGACAAAGTACAGGGAATGTCGAAAAAGGGATAGGAGAAAGATGGAAATCGAGGAGAGAGAAGATGGCAATTGATGTTGGACTTGAATTTTTGGAAATTGTAGCTATCAAGGAAGCAAGTATACGGAAGGGAGTTCGACGGTAGGAAGTGCGAGAAAAGAAACTGTTGGAGAAATAGCGGTTACATTTGCCTATTTTAAAGGTAAAAGTGTGGGACCTACTTGCCAAACTAGTTGCACGAGTAAATTCATGTAGACGGGGCGTCAGAGAATGAAGCTCATCAGAGCAGAAACCGTGAAAATATTTGTAGAAAAGACAGAGGGGAGCCACATCCAAGTCGGTGAGAAAATGCATCAAGTTGAGCTGCCAAATTAGGATAGATTACATTGCAGATCTTCCTTTGGATTTTGTCGAAAACCCCGAGATGAATAGCAAGAGTACCCTATCAGATATGGCAACAGTATTCAATGCACGGACGAATGGTAGACATATATGTGCAAGATAGATTCTGACGTGAAAAAATTCCTGGCCCGACACCGTGACCCAGTCTTCTTAGCAATAGATGTAGCTAGTGATTCGATGTAGTCATTCCACTTGAGATCGGCTGAGAGATTGAGGCTAAGGAGGCACAGTGTATTGCTTCCTAGGAGATTAGTGTCATCCATATTGATAGAAGGTAGGAAAGTTTTTCTATGGTGGTTAAAGAAGAGCAGCTTTGTTTTAGCAGCATTAAGATTTACGAGCCATTTCTTACCCAATTCATCGCAGATTGCAAGTCCTTTCTAGGAGCAGTAACGAGATTTAATTTGTCAGCCTTGGCAGATTTCATATTGAAACAGTAGTAAATGGTGGTGTCATCTGCACAGATGCCTACTTGGGAGCTGATTACATTAGGAAGATCATTGATGAAGATCAGGTATAGCGTAAGACCAAGGATAGAGCTTTGTGGAACATCAACGTTCGTAAGAAAGAATTTGGAAGCATGCACGTTCAAAATGAACTTCATTACACGATTTGATAGGGAAGAGTGGACTAAATCGAACAATCGTCCAGTTATACCGCAACTCTATATCTTGCGCCGAGGGCCAGTAAGCCAAATCCTGGTAAACGCTTTCGAGATATTCAGAGCAATAGCCCAAGCTTCGCCGTTCTTATCAAGAGTTTGAGATATATATATATATATATTCAGTGATGGCCGTTAGCACATCAGTAGTAGACCTGGCCAAGCGGAGGCCATACAGTTTGCCAAACAATAGGCTGTGGAATGTGAGATGATGAACCACTTCAGCATTGATAATAGCCTCAAACACTTTGCCAAATTGCGGTAGAAGGCCGATATGGCGATAATTAGATGAGTCAAAGAGTTTGGTTTTTAAAAACAAAAGCTACACAGAAGACTTCGAACAAGCAAAGAAGCAAAGAAGCAAGAAACAGCAAGGCAATAGTCATAGTGTTTGGAGAGGACAGGAGAGAGTTCAGGGGCACATTTCTTTAAGGCGATGACTGGAATTCCCTCACCACCGCTTGCCTTATGGAAGTCAAGCTTAAAAAATAATGTTAGAGAATAGAGACGGAGTATATATTTATACAGTCATCCGTAGACAGATCTGTTTCGTTGTATCACAGCTCATCAGTACGGTGAGACATCCGATTGCTTTTTACCCAGGATTGAAACCCGACTGAATTGGCGTCAGTCGGTGATTCTACCTCTGAGCTATGGACACTCGGTAGAAGGCGGCAGACTTTTAGCGTGTGATATACCATGTAAACATACACCAGTAGTTAGAGTGTTCTAATTCATTACAGAATGAACGATGCGTAGATGCTAAAGTAGCTATTGTTTTTTCAAAGTCTATCATTCTTCCAGATCTCTCTCTCTCTCTCTCTCTCATATATATATATATATATATATATATGTATATAATCACTCAGTTCTAAGTGGGAAGTCGAGTGTAGGTCAAGTGTGGAGTTGGAAGAGAATTTGCAAACAAAGTACTCAACCTTGTCCGCTGTGTTGTTTGAGCCGCCAGTAGTCTTTGGAGCAAAACTTGCGGGGTGCTATACGCTGCTTAATTCTATCAGCAAACAACAACTTACCATCATTTGAGAAATGTTTGCATTCATGACGAACTGAGATAAAAATGCGCCTATTGTTGTCAGATGCATCGCTCCATTAAAGCCAAAAGTAGTGATTCCTGTAGGCAATAGCGGCCGAGCAAGCAGGAAAGAATCAAGGGGATGGATGAGGTTTAAGTCAGAACTTCTTGGCTGGGATGAAAGCATCGATCCCAGCTTTTACCCAGGAGGAGACTTCAGAGGCGAAGTTTTGAACAGGGGGAATAAAACTTTTGTTCCAAGGGACAGCACAAAGGAAACCGCGGAATAACTCTCAGTCCGCTCTTAGATAGCAGTAAGATATTCTGCTAGTAGGAGGTTCCTGGAAGGAGTGGGAGTGGAAAGTGATATTAAAGGAAACCACAGCATTATTAGAGTTAGAAGTGAAGCAGAGATCTAGAAAAGAAGCGTGTCCTTTAGGGTTTTGGGGGAAATGCGTGGGGAAATCCAGCACTTGCGTGAGAAACTGGGCGATTGAGAGTGTTCAGAGTATGGACCCTAACAAGATCAGTGACAGTTTTTCAGTCACTAGGCCTGGCGAGCATTAAAATGATCGAAAACAGTATATTAGCGAACGGGTGAAAGAAAATGGTCTTGTCTATATTATCTGAAATATTGTCTAGCATGGAACAGTCAAAAGAGGAAGGGATCGATAGAGAAAGAAAAGATAGCTGAGTTTAGTAGAGAGAGACAGAAACACATGTAAGAATGGTCTGGAGATTCAAGAAAAATCCCTTTAACCAGAGGGAGATGTTCGCTGATATAAAAACGTATGCATGTAGACATTAGAGTCCTTCCTAAAAATGATAATCAAGAAATCAAAGAAGGGGATTGTAGGGTTAAGGCTTGTTTCACAGAGTGCTAGGATGTCTGGGGGACCTTTCGTGGAGGAACAATTCTACACCGCTAAAGTTCGTACGTATACCAGGGATGTTTGAGAAATAAATGTTAAGGGACTAAGGTGTTTTGCTTGGCTGGTTTAGCTTTGTATCTTTGGTTGTGAATTTTCATGTTTTGGGGCTATTTTGGTAAGGAGAAACCTCGAGTAGTGGTACCAGACGGTCATCAACTTTAACATGTGTAGGAAGTGAAATGGCGCAGACCGCAGCATAGTGTGGCCACAAGGTTTCCCACCGAAAGCGCTTGCAGGACACCCATCCATGGGCGTCATGGCACTTTAAGAACCCCGATGTTATGCGACTGTTGATCAGGGCAGCCACACTAGACGCTACGCAAGAATTCGGGCTCCTGACTACTAGTCAGAAGCAACCACCAGAAAACTGTCATCCCTGTACCCTCAGTATGAATAGATGCTGCCACCATCCATACACTCCATAAAAAACTCGCAAAAGCACCACTATTAAGGCCTGAAGAGAGGAAAAGGACAAGAAAAACAAAAACAAGGAGATTAACTGTTCAAATGATCGGGGAGGAGTGAGAACTGGACGATAGGTGTCAAATAATAAATAGTAAATAAGGATTCAGAGTTTAGGTAGAAGTACAGAGTTACAGTAGACTTTAGAAGGAACCTGAAAATTTGATCCTCACTAGGTGCTCTGTAACTGTAGTCTTGTTCCAAACTAAGTTTAGTAAATGACAACTGTAGAAGCGTGGCTGTCTCGTTGTTGGGTAATTGTCTGCAGGCCAAGTTAGTTGGCCATAAGTATTGAGTTCGATACTCACTGAGTGGCCCTACACGCAGTCTAGTACGAAAACTAAAATAAATTTAGTAAATAAAAAAGACGCCTCGGTTTGAAGTAATGGCTAACGAGTTAGTTTGGTTGATTACTACTACCGAGTTGAGAGTTCGATCCTCACTGGGCGCCTCCTACTTGTAGCCTTTTGCCAAAACTAAATTTAGCTTAGTAAATAACAAGAACCTCTGAGTGTGGAATAATAGTTAACGAAGTCGTCATATTGACTATTACTACTGAATAATGTTCAATCCTCACTGGGTGTCATGTATTTGTAATTTGTATTTGAGGAATAATGGTTAAAGAGCTAATCTGGTTGATCATTACTACTGAGTATTGAGTTCAATTCTCACTGAGTATCCCATACTTGTAGCCGTGTTTGAAAACTAAGATACACTTTTCGAAAGATTTTCATCATTATGTGCCATAGAAATTATCTCTTTCTGATTCTACGTATAAGTGTCCTTTTTGGAAATCGAACTCAGCTCTTCAATTTCTCATTCCGAGCCGATATCTATTGCACCACGACGCACATCTCAATCTAACACTGCGTTTAAATTCATGAATTCGTGGTACCAAAAAGAAAACCTCATCAGAACAACTGCAAGAAAATATTTATAGAAAAGGCACAGGAAAGGTATGTTGTGGTGGTGAGAAAGTGATTGAAACCGGTATGTCAGGCCGAGGCCGATAACAGTGCTGATTATTCTTTAGCTTCTGTAAAGGATCTCTAGATACATTAGCAGAAACACTAGACCAGATCTTGCAGCAGTATTTAGTGCTCAGATGAATGGCAGGTTTTCAAAAGTGTAAGATAAATTATGGCGAGAAAGATTGTCTAGTATGTCACGGAGAGCCAATTTTTGATCCTTTGCCATCGCTTTTTGACCTGGTTCTACCATCCACCCACTCAAACTCGTTAAGCTGGGCATGACGATAAACTACATCCGGCAGTTTCGAGACATGATCGCCCAAGCGTGTATCACGTATGGCATTAACTGACTAACTGATCACCTCTTAATTGCTCTTGTTTCCAGCTCCACCCTAGCCCGGGGTGGTAGCATCTGTTATGATCCCATTTATAAGCAAATAGTTCACCTCAAAACAATAAAATAATATTACTGCATGGGACAAACATATGCACTAATAAATATTGTTATAAATTATTTCATTATTAAATTATTTAATTTACTTACATTCGGATGAATCTTATCATCTTTGATGTTACTATCAAGATACTTCGGCCGTGCTTTCCTCCGACCTTCTTCAGGTGTCTGTTGATTCGAGTAACTTTCAAAGATTGACAGTCACCTGGAGAAGTCCAGTTGGCAGAAGAGCTGAAATTTGCTGATAATGACATCAAAGGTGAGGATATTAGTTTGAATATAAATGATGTGAATAATGATAACTTTTTAACATGATAACAGACTAGTCACCTGGCTAAGATAGTTACCTAATGCTGATTTTTTTTTTTCAAATTAAACCTCTTCCCAAAATCTGAACAAATGGCAAAAATTCAGAATTTTTTTATTATTATTCAGACAGAAATTAATTTGAAATTAAATTTTAACAAAGTTTTCAGTTTGGCAAGTCTTGCACCTCAATCCGTCCTCTTACATGGCAGCGAATGCTGAATAGTCTCCTCACGGATGAGGAAAAAAACGGAATGTAGCAGAAAATATGGTTCTACAGAATGATACTGAGAACTCCGTGGACGGAGGGCGTAAACAACAGAGAAATCTTAAAGAAAATAACAACAAAAAGAACACTTATGCCCAAAATCAGGAAGAGACTTGAAATTCCTTGGACACAATGAGAAAGGAGGGCTTAGAAAATTTTACACTCAAGGGGCATATGGAAGGCAAGAGAAGTAAAGGAATGCAACGAGCCACTTATCTAGTGACCTTGTATGAATTCATAGCGGAACGAGTGTCTTAGTAAAGGAAGAAAAGCATCTATGGGCCACGAGGAATAGGAAGTTGTGAAGAGCCATGATCGCTTATGTTCTAAAAAGACTGAACATATAAAAGATGAAGCAACTCGATGTGTGTGAGGATAACAAATTTGAAGGCGTAAATGTAAATTATTTGTTCTGAACAAAAATTCAATTCAAGTGTGCATAAATATATTATTATCTAACGTTTCTTTTTTTTTTTTCCATTATTTCACCCCAAGCAAAGTTATAAGACCTTAAAGCGAAGAGGTTATTAATTGTGAAACAATATGAGGAAAAAATATTAAGACAACATAATGTTAATGCTATACGTGATACACACTTTGACGACCATGTCTCTTTCGAGACCTGACTGATTGTGCAGAAGGTTATCCTGCAGTAGGTTGTCATTATTTTCTGCGGTAGAATGGTTGCCAGCCAAGGCTATAGAATCCAATCTGTCCTAGTATTTAACCCATAACTAGAGGAAAGAGACGGATTAATATCTTTCCCAAGGGTATTTGCATCCACTTACACGCAAATACCCTTGGGAAAGGTATAAACAAAATTGAAAATAGAAAAGGCACAGGGAAACTACGTTACAACGGTGGAAAGTGACTGAAGCCGAAAATCAGGACAAGTAACATTTTAGATTCATTTTTGTATTTTATCAAGAATCTCTAAAGACATAGCAGACTCACCAGATTAGATGTGACAACAATATTCAGTGCATGGACCAATGGTAGACATTTAAGAGTGTAAGACAGATTCTGGCGAGAGAAATTGTCTAGCATGACACAGTGAACCAACTTTCCTAGTAGCAGGCCTAGCAACTGACTTATTAATATATATTAATTTCATTTACCTTCGTTTTTTTTTAACTCTTGCTCCTATCCCTTATAGTAAGCACCTTTATGACTTGTTCTATTTTGATTTTTTTATATTCAGAATAATTCATTGTATACCAGTGCAAGTCACTATAATTAGACGCTTCATTCTCTGATACTAATGGGAAAGATGAGAAGCTGTAGTAAAAGCAAAGCAAAAAATGAAATTATTGGTCGGAAGATTACGGTTTTATATTGAGTTACCCTCCCGACACAGACAATTGTCCGTAAAAATTATTCTGTAGTAATGGCAGCAATAGCCAACCGAATTTGTTCTAAATTCATGCTGTCAAAGAAACTCTTTCTTTCTTTCTTTCTTTCTCTCCTGTCTAAAACATTGCCCTAAAGCTGCAATATAAATAATATTTCTCTTGCTTCAAGAATTTAGGCACGTGGACTCCTTGTTTAATGAAGGCGTATTTTTCCACAATCAAATTTTTGATATCTTAATGCTATAATATAGAGGAAATGTTTTATAAAAATTCAGCATGTCTTGCTATTTATCTGCCTCGTCGGTGAGGCGGAATGTGGCACAAGGCCATTTTATTGTGGGAATTACGATCCTGTTTTCATTGTTTTCGTTTTGTATCGTGTTGTTGAAAACATATCGAGTGGTGCTGATACATCATTGAGAGTTAAAAATAACACTTCATAAATTGAATTCGTGGCACAAAATGAGTTGGATATTTTTCTCTGGATTAATTCCTTTTTTTTTCCGTTACTGTTTAGATAAGAAATAAAGTACAGTTGAGATTAGAATGGTAAATCAATAGAAGACAACGTTTAAGTATAGTAATAGATCGATTGGACACAAATTCTTTTTTAAAGTCTTACGGTTGGTGCTTTCTCGACCATTAGTATTTTTTGCGTAATCTAAGAGATTTTTTTTTATTTTTAAAGAAAACCTTTTTAATGTGAACATTGATTTTAAACAACTACGATAAACACAAATACTGATCACCCTTGAAAAAAGGGTGGATTTTTTAAGGAAGCAACTATTATCACCACACAGTGATATTACAGACTATGTTATTATCACCGTACGGACGTAGGTTAACTGTTCTGAGGGTAGTGAAGGTGGACTGAGGGAGAGGAATATCAAAAGCTTTGTTTATCATTGGATGTAATTAGAGGGAAGAGGTGAGAGGGCAATGAGGCGAAAGTTGGCTGTTTTTCTTTAGCAGCAAATCAACACCTCTATTAAATATTTTGAACACATTAAATGACTAAATTTAAATATTTTGAACACAATTTTATGGCTTCAACTAAATATATGTTGAACGCAACTGTATGCCTTCAATCACAGATAAAATGTATTGTTGGTTATTCTACCACAAAATATATCGTTGGTCATTTTACTATAAATATATATTGTTGAACATTCTACTATATGTATTGTTGAACATTCTACTATATGTATTGTTGGTCATTTTACTATAAATATGTACTGTTGGCTATTTTACTATAAATATATATTGTTGGTCATTTTGCTATAAAATACATCATTGGTAATTCTGCTAAAATAATATGCTGCTGGTCATTTTTCTTTAAAATGTATTGTTGGAAATTTTACTATAAAAGTGTATTTTTACATTTTTATGGTGTTTTGGTTTTGTTTGGGTGTACACTATTTGTCCATAGCTGAGACCCTAACAGGTGCTACCACCCTGGATCAAGATGAACCTGGAAACAACAATAATTACTAGGTGGTTCCACGATTCTCAAAACCTCCAATCTCCAGACCTGAGATCTTGTTGTCGGGTGGAGGGTAAAATATAGAGATAAGAAATTCAGGAGCTTTTTTATCACTCAAGCAGACAGTAAAGCAGTCACAGAATTATTGGGTAGTCTGTTTTGCAAACAGTCCCCCGCCAGTCCTCCTGCCACCGCTGTGGAATAAGTTTCAGATTATGCTTTTCCTACAAGGCAACATGGTGGAAGAACACTTGCGTAGAAGTTCACTGCACAGCTTTGTATATAATACCTTTTTTTATTATTTATTACCGCTATAAGAAATTAAAAGGTATTAAATATCTTTTAATTTCTTATAGCGGTAATTGATAAGTAACGATAAATTATTTTGGATTTTAAGTGAAATTACCGAAAAGATTTTATCGAACGGTGATAAAGCCAATGTTCTTTTTTCATTGTGCGGTGATTTTAATGAGATCAGTAATATCCTTGTACGGTGATAACACACAGTCTAATTTTAAATTAAACCGATTTGGAACTAATAAATTAACAAATTAAAAAAAATAACATTTTAAATAGACAGGCTGCCTCGCATTTACCCTCATCTACGAGATAGTGCTGAAAATCCTCGGCGCGCCCCATATTCCAAAACCTAAATACCAAATAAAAAAAAACAATATTATATAATCTTCCCTTGATCGGTTCGAGAACTGCAGCCATCTTTTTATGTATGTGTAAAAGTTCCCAGTGCTTTCTTTTTGAAAACTTGAAATTGGATACACAATTATTCTTTTAAAAGAAATTGGTAGAAACATTCACCCACACAGCGCCTTCTTCAACAATTTCATTTGTTTTATATACATAGATGATAGCAGCTCCCTCGTTCTGGAGTATAGCCATCACCTGAAACATTTCAGAATTAATTTCATCTGTGAACAACACAGGCATGATATTTCAGGTCGGTATCTGTTCTCCTACATAGAAGCGAATGCTGGACAATCTCCTCAAAGATGAAGGAAAGACTCAAAGCAACAGAAATTTAGGATGCCATCAGCCAAACATGTGAGCAACGACGAAGTTTTGGAGAGAACGGAAACGCATAAGAAACATCAAAAAGAGGCAGCTGAAGTCACTGAGACACGTAATGAGGAAGAAGGGCTTGGAGAATATATTTGCAGGGTGGCTAGAGGGAAAGAGAGACAGTGAAAATCAGCTCGTGACATACTTGATAGGCAGAGCAAGGCTTAGGAGAAATAACAAGACAAGAGTTATTAAGAACCAGAAGAGACAGGAAGATGTGGTGGGCCATGATCGCCTACGTCCTGAAGAGACACGGCGCATAAAAGCAAGAAAAAAGAACCTACTCCTAAGGAACAGATCCCATATACATGATTACCTTCGGTGAGAGGAGCTAAGTATTCTTATGTGTCGTTTCAACCCACTAGCTGATCGGCAAACCTTGCTGCATTCATGGTATGTTGTTAGGTTCAGTAGATATCGCCTCGGAACGAGAAATCTGACTGTTATGACGTACGTACTCTACGTGGGTTTTTTTTTTTTTTGGACTTTTCAGTCCAGCTCTGCTAAAGCAGCATCTTCCATATTCATCACACGAAAGCACCCACAGTTCACCCACATTTCCTGACAATATCACTTCCACATCCTTGCTAGCATCCCTCTTTAAGTTTTCGGGATTCTTCAAACCATTTTTCTCTTCTATCATATAATGTTTTCCTCCATCTTGACCGATCAATTGCAATTTCTTCCTAGTCTATTTTCGAGATTTTATCTTTGTTCAAGAATGTTTCTACGCAATTCTTGAATCTTATCTTATGTTTATGAAGTAGACGCTTTTCATTCCCCAGTTCACCGTATAGAAACTACTTCGAAGTCCTACAGGCCACCGTCGTCACTAATTGACTCGCCTATCGGAAATCCTGCTGCAAAATGATCGACTGAATACTTCGGTATGGACTTCTTTCAAGAACCTTAATATCACTTACATACATAAACGCCGGTCAAATATGGGTCGAAGCACGACAGAATGAGAAGAAAAGAACAAATAGGTAACGTTTATTAATCTAACATGTTTTACATACATACGTATCTAACTATCAATCCATATAGATATAGATATCTGTATAGAATTAATGCAAATACAATTTGTCACTTAGCTGATTTATATTATATTTAGCACCTCGACTTTATAGTTTGGAGATTAACATTTTACAATTGTTCAATTCACTTTTCAGAAGGCTTAATGAATTAACTCTCCTTTTTCTCATTTTACGTATTTTATACTAGGTTTAATGATGTAATTAATTCATATGCTAGTTGAGATGCTCTTATTATTGGTGTTAGGTAAAAAAAGAAAAAATG